>JAVQJG010117576.1:0-23201 GCA_036024015.1 Craterocephalus amniculus
CCCCCCCCCCCCCAGAACTGCCAGAGGGGGTCATTTTGACCCCCTTCTGAGACAGCACTAAATATGATAATGGTGGTGTTTACAGAGGCCAGTTTTTTCCCTTTGACACATTTTTAGCATTTAAAAGTGGAATCATTCAATAAACCTTTTTTATTGAAGAGTCAAGCTGAAATAAATATTTAACTGATTAGCATGTGGGATTATCTCAGGCTGGTATTTCAAATAGAACATATCAAATGCTTCAAAGCTTGCAAAATTCATCTAACATCAAACAGACTTAAAGGATCTTTGAAATGTATTTATATTTTTTTATTTAATAATTAAAGGAGGTTTTTAAAAAAGGGGTTTGAATAAATAAGTATATTGTGCTAGATTAAGGAAAGAGAGCTTTTGTTGTTAGCTATTGATTGTATTGAACATCAGAAAAACAGGGCAACAAATACAGGGGAAACATACATTTCACAAATTCTGAAAGAGATATAAATTATTCTTAAATTACATTAATTAGCAGTGGTTTTTGATTCTAAGCATGTTCACTGTGAACCATAAACATAAAACATAAACACAAAATTTTGAAACATTTATATGAACATTGGATTTATGACTAAAATGTGTTCAAAATAATTATGGTATGGTTGACAAAAGGATTCAAAGGAATGAGAAACACGGCGACTTACTCGTCACACTGCACAGACAATCGATTACATTTTGATTGGGATCTGGGTCCAGGAATTTTTAAAGGATTATTATGGAGAGATGGGGATAATTTCACCTAAACAGCTTCTAAATGAACAGATAACCCCCCAAAAAACAGATAACAGCATGGTAGATGTTGTAATCCGACAATGTATTGAGAGGAGCCAGATGAAGTGGCTTGTGTCAGGCATCTGGTAAGGATGACTCCTGTTCACCTTCCTGCTGAGGTATATCAGATATGTCCCACCCAAAGGAGAACTCGAGGAAGGACCAGGACATGCTGGAGGGAGCCAGGGAGCACCTTGAATTCTTCCCAGATGGGCTAGCACATGTAGCTGGAGAGAGGGAAGTCTGACCTTCCCTGCTCAGGGTGCTGCAACCCTGTCCCACACAAGGGGAAGACAGATGTGTTTGCACTTCAACACTCAACAATTTCCAACAATTCTTCAACAATTCTTAAATTAACATAATTTAAAGATTTCTTCCAGCTCAATTTTTCATCTATTGATACACCAAGGAATTTTATTTTAGACACTCTACTTCCAGATTATTTATCATAAGGTTCTCATTAAGATTAGTAACATATTGCCAAATATAGCTTAATTTATATTAAAGTAAACATTACATTAATTTAATGTAAATCTCAATTTAAATGATTAAGTTCAAGCCAATTGTTCAGTTTAAGTGAAATTCCAATGGTATCCAAAAGCTCAAAAATATATTTAAAAAAGGTACAAGGAGTTAATTAATTCAAGTAAGATACATGGGAGAGGAAGGATAAACATAGCTATACTGTATTATACATTAGGTGATATATTATTATGTGAAAAACTGGTAGTCTGAATACATGTGTGTACATAAATATATATGGAGGTACAAAATTATTGTATGTGTTATACGTTAATATAAGTGGGTGTATAGTAAAATTTATTGGGATAAGAATATTGTTAATATAAACATATATAACGTTACAAGAGAAGATGAGTAGGAAGGGGTGGGAGTAAAAAAGTGTATACTTCTTCCCACTCCTTTTTCGAACCGGTAACCATTTTGATTTGTTCAAGCAAAATTATTATTTATTCTATTAGCTGTTTTTTTTAGACTTGTTTTTGAAGAGATTTTTTTTAGAAGAATTGTTTTCTCTTGTCTTGACACATATTTTTCTGTTGCTCTTTTTTTCGTTTTTCGAAATTAATTTGTTCTTATTTGTATTCGAACAACAAAATACTGTAGATTTGTATCATTGGCAAACAGAAAAGTTTTTAACAAATTGGAAACTTCACAAGTTAATATACTGACTGAATAATCGTCCCAAGACCAAAGCTTGTGTTACTCCAAACTTTATTCTCATGGATAGTAATTTCAGATTATTTATGTCAATGTACCATCCTGTTTTTCAGATACATTATAAGCCAGTCTGCTCACCCCATACAAAAACCAAGTTTTGTTAAAAAAAACTCATGTTCTACTGTATCAAAAACCCCTTTTTAAACAAAGAAAAAATGTCTAATAGCATACTGTATCTTTTTTAATTGCAAGATTTTACCCTTCCATAAACTCTACTGGTGCAAATTAAGAGTTCGTTTTTTCTAAAACTGTATTGTTGTTCATACAAAATGTTTACAAATAAAGGGTTTCACATTGATATGGCAATGATGAAGTTACTCTCCCTCATTCTACATTTATAGGAATTACTTTGTCCCATGTATAACAAAAATCATTTTAGAAATTTAGTCAGATGTCAATGAGGGAGTCTCCCACAATTTTTTTGTCTTTTATCAAAAAATTCTGAATAATTTGTTGTATGCAAATTTAGACTGTTACTTTAGCTTAATGGGTGGTCTAAGTGCATATATGACTCTTGAAAATATATTATGAAACACAAAGTTTATTTGTGGGACGCCCTGATTAAGCTCTCTCTAACCAACCAAATCCTGTACAAGGCAAGTGGAGGAAATACAAAACATTTCCTTTTATCACTCTTATGAGAAATGTGATGTTGTTTGCAAACAATTTGGACTAACTTGAAAAATGAACAACAGAGTGGAGCAGATACAGCAGTGATACAGAAAATGTGTTTCATGCCACTGCCTCTAATATTTGATCTGAAACTTTTTTGCTTTATATTATTGATATTTCTAAGGCTACAAATCTGTTGAACTTTATAATATTTGCAGATGATACACATTTTTACAGTTCTGGCAATTATTTGCAGCAACTTAAATCTTTTATTGAAAAAAAAAGTTTGACTATCACTCACTATAAAAGAAAAAAATATCATGAAAAAATATTCATGATTTTTGGGAATTGAAAAGAAATTGACATGGAGATTACATTAAAAGTATGCATTGATGATAAAATTGAAAGGAGTAATTGAGATCTAAATTTTATTTAGTGTAAATGAACACGGAAACCACATGTTCATCATATCATCAGTGTGTTTTGTCCATATTATCTTTCAAGATCAAGCTTGTGGAAGCTGCTTCTGTGCTATGGATTGAAAGAGCCACTCGAACTGATTGTTCAGAGAATATTTCTGCACAAGCTGCCCCTGCCAGTGTTCTGTTGAAATAAGCTTTTTTGCCAAAACATCCTACCACTGGCTACATCTATATGTAAATCTATCAATCTGTGCTACTACCCAGTTAGAAAAGAATACTGTGTATTTTTCACACAGTGGACAGTATTGTTCTTTCAACAAATAGGGATGAGGTTGATTAATCCACATAGGTACAGTCTCAAATGATGTCATGGTTGTTTATAAATAAAACAATGAATAAATTTATGTATTATATGTGTTAAAATATGCTTTTTTACATATTAATGTAAGCATACCTTACCGGTGTAAATTATTTCATATTTCTATTATTATTTTTAATAAGATATATAATAATGAAAATCTCAAATGAGTTTGAATAAACATTAAACAATACATAAAAGATATTAACTAGTTTTTTTAAATAATCCAACTTCCCAAATGCTTACAGCATTCTTAGAGAGGTAGAACATTTAAACATGGACCTGAGGATAGCATGGATTTATGGGTGTGCGCTCACCCCAGATTGAACACAGAGGTAGGACATCTTGATGGATGAAATGTTAGAATACCGGACTGGCAGAAAAAGTCGTTCCAGGAGTCACTCTCTCAGGCCACCCCTGCTCATACAGGCTACTGCATACTTATGTTCACATTCGCACAAGTGCACACAATCACACACTCGCCTACACAGTGATGTGTTGTACCTAGCTGCCTCCCTGGGGTGTGTGCGGCGGTCAGAAGGGGTCTTGGACTCCCAGCTCCAATTAAGTGAACAGACAGTTGGCGAGAGAGAGAGAGAGAGAGGAGAGCCTCCACACAGGCCCAGAAACACTCCAGCAGAATATTAACAACAGCTACCATTATGATTTCTCAACCTTCAGCTTTGTTTATGATAATTCACAGTAGACTGTCCTGCATGTATTACAAATATTTCACAACCCTTAAAGGGGAAGTTCAGTATTTTTTAACCTGTACCTATGTTGTAGCATGTTATACGATTATTTACTCACCCAAACAGTTGTGGCGCATCTCGAACTCCATCGGAAGATATTTAGATCCACATGCGATCAGTATAAATCCATATAATGGAAGCGGGGCAAGTGCTGCTCGGCCTCTAAATAAGGCATTATCTGCCACAAAACGCCTTCATTTTACCAATGTGTTGTTAGCAAATGCTAGTTCGATCCTTCTGTGACCTGTATGCAGCATGTACTTCCTTTATTGTTGTCATTCCGGGGACCTTTCAAGCCTTTTGCCCTTACCTGCGACAGTGATTGCTTCACTACCATGCACCATGGCAAAAGGGCGAATTCACTTCGTACTGTAAAACGGTCGGCTACAATCTATTTTTACAACTTCGAAAAACACAAACACGGACCATGTTGCTATTCTCTTAGCAAATAGCGAACTGTCGTACAGTACGAGTGATCTATGAGGGAATTCGCCCTTTTGCCATGGCACATGGTAGTGATGTAATCGCTGTCACAGGTGAGGGCAAAATTCTTGAAAGGACTGGTTGGTGCAGCTACCCCCAACAGCGTTCTGTTTTTATAATATTCACAGCTTATCCCACCTTACTGCCACATTCTGCTGCTTGAAAGTAGGGTCCATGCAGCTTGGATTCCAAAAGAGGTGCATGTGTGTAAAGCACGGGGTCGGGCTTGTGGAAAGAGGAGGAGAGATGTGACAGTGAGGGTCCAGTTAATATGCCACTGACTGATCATGTGCCTGTGCCCTGGCTACTTTGCCACAGTGCTGAGTGGTCAATGCACATGACTTTTACCCGGGAGATTGTGGAATTGATCCCCGCCCGGGCCCTCCTTCGTCCTGCCACACTTGCAACTTATCGATAAGGAAACAGATTTATATCGTTCTGTACTTCATCACCTGATGGGCCACTCCAATTTGTGCAACATGTTGACGTTTCACATGTATGACTCTCCGAAGCTTCAGTAACAGCTTTAATGGCGAGGCGCCACAGAGCATGACTTGGTTGTTTGCATTCATTTACTGCACTGCTAGATGGGAGTAATTATTACATGCTTGTGCTTTAATATTCCTTCGCTCTTAAAGAAATCAACTGATTTCTCCACATTGACAGTATATACAACAAAAGTTATGTGTTTCCAAACACTGAGAGAGACATCTGATAGGCTGGCTGACTGCACACAATATGCTGTGTTACCAGAACTTACATGAATGAATCATTTTTGTTTCAGTGACAGTTAGTGATGTCTAATTAAACAAATCAGTTTACTACAGCATTATACATACACTACATACTTTCCATTATAATACATTTTCATTTAATTTCTTTTCAAATTTGTGAAGAAATGGTGAATGACATTTAGAAATTTGAAATTGTGTTTGCAGCCTTTGCATTTAGTAAAAATTCAAGATATAAACCAATTTCTATTTAATCTATTATAGATTGTTGCAATTCACATTTCTTTGAATAACTATTTTCAGCTTCATTAGCAATATTTGATAGAGATCCCCCCCAGAAATCTCCCAGTAGTAGTTTAACCCCACACTATGGGGTTGCTTTCATTTGCATCTCTTCTATGTCAGGGAAGTTCACCAGATTCTCCAGATCTTGTATAAAACGAACTCATGTTTTCTCAAAAGTCACCTGATCCCCCTCTTTACCAAAACCTAACAAAATCATATCACTTTTATTGATTACAACATAGGAATTCCTGCTGTAAACTGAAACAAATTAAACATGTTGATAATTGGGCCAATGAGAATCTTGATATTTTATGTAGCCTATTTCATGAGTAGTACACACTATTTCTGATACATTATTAAGTGGCTGTTACTGTTGTTAACACACATTAAAATCAGAGCTAAACAGGAATACTGCCTAAGACGAGGACAAACTCATTTTATTTTACCCATATCCTCTTGCTCTTACATCAGATATTAGAAGACAGATGTGCTGAAGTTGTTTAGTTGCCAGAGGAAAGGTGGGATATTTCACTCTCTCAGCAACTTGTGCCTTATATCAGAACAAGAAAGGCTTTTTAACAGCAAACAGACTTTTAAGAGGTCAAATCATGTCAAAAAAATTGAGAAAGGCAGGTTCCTCTCTAACTTTTGAGGCAGACATAGATGCCTCCTTTTTAACTGAAAGATTTATGGCAAGTCTCCGACTGAGCTGCACATCTCCCTCCAGGTGTTGCCCATCAGAAGGTAATTTCCAGACAGATAGATCCTCCTCCTGTTGCGTAGCAGATGGTGCTAACCAGGACATACTGTTGCTGTCTGCCTGCTCTTGTCATCTCACTAATCAGATACTAATGAACGTTAATAAACTGCTATTGTTGAAGAAACATTACTATTAAATATACATGTTCTGAATGAAAAAAGTAATTTTTCTAACTGTAAAAATAATGCAAAATTATGGAATTTTTTAATGCACAAAAGTCAAGAAAATAAAGAATAAATATCCTTGAAGCCACATTGTATTATTTTCTGAACTGATCATTCAGTTTCCTCAACCTCATCATTCCAAAGTATAATTCTGGAAATAGTCATAATTCAATTTTTAGGGGGCCTCTGGCTTTGTCAGTTATTCCCTCCACACTTTGCCCCATGTTGCAGGGCTCTCAAATGGATCATTTCCCCCTCAGGCTCCGCCAACCCGTGGCCGGCCAACACAGGAGCCATTTATCTCCACCGCTGCATGCTGAGAATAATCTGGGCTGTGCGTGTGCATGTGAATTGATGTGATGTTTCCATGCGTGCATGTGTGTTGGCGGGGGCAAAACGGTAAGCAGTGCCGTGCAAAACCCAGTTGCCAGTGGGCCAACGCTAGCAGTAACAGCGAGGTAAGGTAATACTCTGTGCAAGAAAGAATCCAGCTTGATTTAGTAGCGCCGCCAATGAGCTGGGCAAGGACAATGGTTCATAGAGGCTGGTAGAGAAATGAGGACAGGGCTGTGGAGATAGGTTGAGGCTATGAGGAATATCAGGATAAGGGCTGATGTTTAAGAAGGAGGAATAGATTACTCTCAGTGTGGGCCTGCCTGGGGTTATGGATTGAGATGCACTTGGCCAAGGCATCCTGTGATATGGGAGATAGAAAAATGCAACAGGGAGAAACTGGTGGAAGGTGAGCGCCTGCTATGGATGGAAGAGTAGCTTGTTTTTACCTTTTATTGTTTTTCAATGTGGTGTGGCCATGGTATTTGATTATCCTCAACTGCAACTTCTATTCAGAATCAATGTCTTCATGGGCTGATGGTGGTTCGGACTGAAGGCATTAAGTTAAGTTGAAATACTACAATAAAAGAAATACCAGATAAAGTGACTGGCAGCAGGATCATCAGCTGGGATTTCAAGATCAGTTTTGAGGAGCAGGTTCTGTCTTCTTTTCACACAGCTTAAATATAACTCCTGGAGTTGCTATGACAGTTACCAGTACATCTTTCTGAGTCTCAGTAGAGATAGGATGGTTACATTTTAAAACTGCCAGTGTGCAACAAAACTTTCAAAATAAAAAAAGGTTGATAGCAAAAATGAATTCAATTCAAGCGGCAACCTCCCGCTAGAAAAAGTGATGCCTATGTGGAAGTGCAAAGAATTGCAGTTCCCTGCTCATCCGCTAGGGGCTGGCTCCAAAACAGAGCAATGTCTCATTGGGTCCCATGTTAAAAACGCCAACTTTACAGCAGAAATAAACAGGTTCACAGCCTGGTTAAAAAAAACATTTTAGGATTAAAATGTCAGGTTTATCTTCTTGACAACTGTGGGGGGAGTGAAAAAAATTATAACTCCTCTGTTTAGATATGTTATTTAATCCTACAATTCCTCATTATTATGGGCATATAGTTTTGATTGACAGGTACCTGATATCCAGGAAAACAAGGCCTAGCGTAGCACAACCACGGTTTTATCCGGCTATCGTGTCTTTAACCTACCTATCTTTGTTAGTTTGTTAGCTCCTGTTTGCTCAGGGTTAGCTCTGGTAAAACGTTTTGTTTGATGGGTGTCAATCATCCCTCCCAATGCTCACAGCCCCCCTCTTCGCGCCTCGTCGTCGGCCATTTTTGGGCTTTCCGGGAATCACAAGACTCATGACGGTGCCAAGATGGCGAAGGACGGAACCGCCCAATAAACTTCTTTTTAAGTTCTTCAGAATTCTACGGGTAACGTGGTTTTTACAGTCTATGTGCAAAACAGAGCAATTTCCCATTGGCGCCGATTTTAAAAATGGCCAACTTTACAGCAGAATTAAACATGTTTACAGCCTGGTTCAAACAACCATTTTAGGATGAAAATGTCAGGTGTACCTTCATGACAACTGTGGGGGGAGTGAAAAAAATTCTAGCTCCCATGTTTATTATTTAATCCTAAAATTCCTCATTAATTGTGGGCGTGTCCTTTTGATTTACAGGTGCCAGATATCCGGGAAAACAAGGCCTAGCATAGCAAAACCGCGGTTTTTAGCCACTTACAGCGCTTCTATCTTCAACCGGCCTACCTCCGTTGGCTGGTTAGGTCCTGTTAGCTCCCGGTTAGCTTTGTTAGCACTTAGCTCTGATGGCTGTCAATCATCCCTCCCCGCGCTCACAGCCCCCCTCTGCGCTTCTCCTCGTCGGCCATTTATGGGCTTTCCGGCAGTCACAAGACTTGTGACGGTGCCAAGATGTCGGAGGAAGGACCCGCCCAATGTGCATCACTTCAGTTCATCAGAATCCTTTGGGTCACATGGTTTTAGGCTTTGTCCGTTCATTTTACAGTCTATGATTCAATTACATTCAGTTAAATTAAATTGGCTCAGGTGATAGAGCATGTCATCCAATAACTGGAAGGTTGGCAGTTCAACTCCTGCTCCCTATCAATCTGTTGTTTTGTCTTTTGGGTAGAAACCTCACCCCACGGTATTTATCTGTAGTTTTTGTGTTGCTGGTGTGCGTATGTCCGGTGGTGGTCAGAGAGGCTGCTGGTCTGGTTTGGCTGCTATGTCTGCTGCCCTTGGATATACAAATAGCTTATCATAAGCAAGTAAGAATGTGGAGTAAAGACTGAATAAAGAATTTATTGGAAAGTACTTTGGGTGCTTTGAAAATTCTTTGCATGAATTGAATCCATTATTATTACAGTAGGCCTATATATGTTAAAAATAAGAAAAGGAATAGGACATGAGAATTAAAAAAAGAAAGAAAATCAAATGTCACCTTTGACAAAGAGGAACTGATTTATCTCTGAACAAATCCTTTACTTACCAAAGTTAAGACATACAGAAAACAGGATGTGAGTGAAACATCCTTTCCTAATTCAGTGCTTTATAATAAGCTCCCCCCTCTTGTTTTAAAAAAAAATTCTGATCCTCCATGTTTCTTGAAAAAAAGTGTTTCTGTGTTTTGTTTCATGTATTCCATCTATTACCTGACAGTCTGTCATTTCAACCTACTTAATAATATATATTAAAAAGAAAAAAAAGAAGCATCTAATTATAAACTGTCAACAAAGTGTGCACCTTCTCAATAACGGCCAACTTTTTCTGGCCTGAGGATGAAGGATGACACATGCTTTTAACACAAAGTCATGAATTACGATCAAACAGAGAAATGCTCAGGATAGCAGCTTAACCCCAGATGTCTGAATCCCATGTGCAAGCTATTTAATTCAGCGTAAACCATTATATGCTCAATGTAAATGCAGCTAATGAATGAATAGTTAGTGGTTGATAGACCAAAGTAATATTAGTGAAGTGCAACTGCAAATAATTAAGTTATTTTAAACAACAACAGTCTGCAGTGATTTGTGATTTGGACCGTCAGCAACATCTAAGGAAATTTCTTTTTATGGAAATGATGGACCGAAGATCTTATTTGTTAACAGAGGTGGAATAAAATCAATACATTTCCTCGACACTTGTTCCCCTCAGAAACCTAGGGAAATTTTAAAATGCAGCATCAATAAAGGCTTTATTGCTTGGTAACTTTTCTGCTTCCTAAAAAATAAGGGAAAATGAAAAAAAGCATTGTAATGTACACATATTGACAACAACAAAAACCATGCTACTATGGTATTGATAATAATAATGACAATAACACTAATAACAAAAGGTATCCTTTCTGTTCACTACTCAATAAAGTCCACCAGTGCAAAAAAATAATAAAAATCAAAAGATCCTGACTAATGACTTTAATCAAAAAATGTAGGCTGCTATATGAAGAGATGTAGCCGTATCAATGAGGAAGAGTTTGATTCTGGGACTGAAGTAAAGGAACCACTATACATCAAACAGTTTGCTCATTTTCTGCTGCAACAGCCTATTTGTTTCTTTACAGTCTCTCTCTGTACCTGATGGCCGACTCTCCTCCATCACCATTTATCCAGGCATCAAGGCATCCCTGCCTCTTGCTGGTGATGCAGCTGCTCCCCTACCATTAACTCATTGTGTCATTTCTTTTGCATGACCATAAAATTTCTGTCGTGCTCCTCAGATCTGTCTTCATCTGTATCTTCCTACTCTTGTTGGGTCTGAGGGTGTTTTGCTACCATTTGCCACCAAAAAATTGTGTCAGTACCGGCGTGTGTTGGATCAGAAGAGAGTGATATGTCTGTCAGAAAAAAAAAGCAAAATAAACATTGTAATCCCAAATATAAATCAAATCACAGGTTGTTTTATTGGTATCAGGCACAAACATTCAGTTCGTGTAAATCTTGACTATGAAGCAACGCTGTCTCAGAAAAGCGAGCATAGGTTAATATTACTCAGTTGGGTTCTGCTGCATGATGTCTGCTGTATCAGATTAGCATTATCTTTTCTGTAATACAAGCTGCTAGTTAGTTTTAATACTGTTTATTATCTCAACAGCATTTTAAAAGAGGAACTTATGCATTTCATCATAAGAATTGCCATATTTATGAACAACTTCTCATATATGTAGATGCAGAACCTCAAGCTTTGTATCACGTTTTTTCTTTTGAACCCATTACTGTCAACTTTTACTAAATAGCTAAGACGTCTATGTGTTTATTTTCTGAACCTTTGCCACAAACAGATTTGCTCATCTGAGCTTTGGGACATGAGCTGAATGAAACTCATGCCTATCAACCCAACTAAGAGTCCAACTAAACCATGGGTCAAGGCACAGGGTAATCTGACTACTGCATGCAGTGATCTTATGAGTCCCAAACTGGACTTCAGGGGTGAAATGTGCCGGGGAATGTTACATCCATCTGAGATAAGTATAGTACAGAAAATTAGGGTTGCCTTAAAAGGAATATTATACATTTCAGATAAAAGCCAGCTTAATTAACATCCTAATTACTCCCCTACTTCATTTTAAAGGATTTATCTAATTTCTTTTTCTTTTGGGCTGAAAGTGTGCCCTTATGCTGCTTTATAAACCCACTGTTGCTTAAAGCTTGGATTTTTTAGGTCTAGTAACAGGAGGAGACATGTGAACACCACATAGAAACCATCTCTTACTTTGTTATTTCTCCATTAATTTAGCTTTGCATGCTCATCTCTCTTTGTCTCTGTGCGTACACAAACACACAATCACACAATGTAATCACAATCAAGGGGTTCGGTATGTGTAAATGTCAGGTCATTAGTGTGCTCCAGTCTCCTCCTGTCTAATTGGACAACGGTAAATATAGCTGCTCAACATTGATTCCTGCACATCCTGTGCACTTCCTTTTAATTATTTTCTTCACACAGTACTTTTATGAACCAACCTAGTAAATAATGTCATGTGACGTCACTAAGACATATATGTATACACTGTAAAATGCCTTGGTCTGTCAGCTTTCTCGGCACGATTTCACCGTTTGTAATGCATTTATCAGCAGGATACTGGTTTCATGGAATGAAGTCTCTTTCTTCTATTTCCATTTCCCTTTTCTTTTAAATTTTTGCGTTTCATCTTTATTACTCAGCCATAAATGAAGAGGCAGACAGGAAACAAGGAGAGGAACACCAGGGCAGAGAGTGATGCAACATGAAATAAAGTCCTGGCTGAACTCAAACCAGGGACATTGATTGGGTGACCTGAGCCGCATCTCGTTTGCCTTTGCGGAACCCATAAAAAGACTTTTAAGTCAACAAATAAAATGGACAAGTTTGCCATTGGTCAGTCATGATTTAAAGAAGTTGATGTTTGAGTTTATTCCTTCAAGGTTTTTTCTGCTTCCACAGCTTTTGAGCTGCATTGTGTAAGCATCTCATCTCAACTCGTCTTGGACACTGTGTTGCACTGGAACATCATACACCCTTACAGATATATCTGAGTCTGTCTGAGAAAACATTTGCCAAATAATTAGATTAGAACAGATGTATGTGCTGCAGAACTGATTCGACACCAGTAGTTTTGATGGTGCAGTGGACAGCAAAATCAAATTTTAGCCAGCAAAACCAACAAGCAATAAGTAGCTTTTAGTTTGGCATTTTCTTGTGCTTAAGCATCATAATCTGTCTGTTTTGTCTCCACTTTTGCCATTGCTTTAATTAGGTTATAATTTACAAAAAAATGAAAACAATTACAGCCCTGGAAAAGCAACTTGACATTTTTACTGAGAGTTTGGCTATTGTTATGATTAATATTTAAGTTGTAACAGTGGAAAGCCATTGTTAAGATACATATACAACCTTTAAGCTGAAGTGGAAAAGAAGAGGCATTTCGGCTAGAAAAGGCAGAGTTGGCTCCAATTCATGTGGTGGGCAATCATTTTTCAGTTACAATAAGAAAAGCCACCAAGAGGGGGCACAATTGTAAAAGAATAAGAAGGATCCACGCACGAGGATGGCTTCAGTGACTGGTGGTGTGTGTGGATAAGAACAGGGAAGAGTGTGTGCTTACCATTGCACACTCACACAGTGACGACTTTTTGTAACAAAGTGAGAGAGTTATTGGGCGCGACAGGAAGTTCTTTACATGCTAAAGAACAGATTGTATCTGTTAACACCTGCCAGTGCCTGATACATTATTACACCTGAACAACCACAGCTAATTATTGAATCAAGTGCACTGTTTGATACAAGAAGGACACCCCCTGCACAAGTCAGAGGAACATGATGAAAGACAAAGATGCTTTAAAGTTACATACACAGCTATATACACACATTTGTAGGCATGAAATTAACCCATTGAGCGAACAGAAATGATCTGTACAGTAATCTATTATAGCCTATTTAGATGCTTTCGATCCAAATAGCATACTTGAGAGAAGCAAACTCCAACTGAGTAACAAATGAGGCTGTAGCAAAAAAATACAAATCAAATAAACTATCCACAAAAGTGGACAGATCTATGTCTTTGTCAAAACATAACTCCATAAACCGGCTAAAGAGAAGGTGGGTATTTCATTTAAGATGGTGGGCGAGTGCTCACCTCTCACCTGACAGCAGCAGGGACAGACTCCAGCCCCCCTCCCTCCACGGGCCTGAAAAGGATAAGGCGGATGTAGAAAACAGACGGGCGGATGTTTGACAGAACATTACAAATATAGAAAATCCAATAGTAGCCCTGCAATTTGAAGAACATTTGACACCTTTTATAGATGATAAAAAAATCATTTTTTCACAGCTGGCTCTGGGCATCTTTTTATACCCAAACTTCATTTGATGGTTTGTTTATTTGTTCAATAATTAGTTTATTCTACTACAGAACCATAGACAACATAGAGTCCAGCTTTAAATTAAAGTTTTTAGTGTGTTTAACAAATTCTTTTGTTAAATTGGAATATTTTTTAGAGCTGAGAATGATGTAAAAGAAAAATTCATATATTTAAAGAAGAATTCAAACATCCGTACTGAATAATCTCTTTAACATGCACAGCATTTTTTTTCTCTAATTGTTGTTCAGGTTGCATGAAAATACATAGTATGTTGATTGGTTGGGGGGGTTGAGGGCATCTTTCTATAATACTGTCCTAAAACCCAAACAACTCCCTTTTCTCTTGACTTTAAGTGCACCTAACCTCTTATTAACGGGGCACATCGAGTTATCTGGCAATACATCATGCTATTGATAGACCTTTCTGTGTGAGTCAGAAGAAATAAAGGTAACACCAGACAGCAAGCGAGTGGGCTGAGACACATGAGAGCCAAATGTTTAAGGTGTGTGCATCTGTGTGTCTGTGTTGGGAGATATGTGGGCAGAAATAGGGAGGCGACAGATCAAGTCTTGACAGACAAGTTACTTAATTATGTATTTTTCTGGGGAAAAAGCTCACATTTTAGATCCAATAAATTTTGTTGTACCATTAATACAGTGTTTCTGTTTTGTAACATTGGGAGAACAAATTAAGCTGGATGTTTTTTGGTGCTTTTTGCATGAATAGTCCAGTTGAAAGTACAAATGTGTGTCTGTGAGTCTCTTTTAATTTTATTCCATATTTCCTGCCTCCTATTATACTGCACCACGTGCACAACCAACTACACATCAAAGTGAACTGTGCCCTCAAGGACATATTTAAAAATCAGTTCTGTCTTGGATTTCGCTGAAAAAATGATATCATTCATTGGTACTGCTCTCTTCGCCGCACACACACCTGAACACACAGGTATGAGTAGATCCAATACCTGTTACTACTCATTAACGAAAAGCCAGACTAGTCACTGATCTCTGTGAGAGCAGTGACTGTAGAATAAAAGCGTGGTTGCTGAAGAATCAAACTACTACATGGCCCCTTATGTTTCATCATTTTCCACAGGTCATCATTAGTGACTTGCCTCATGTTTGATTTATGTCCCTACCAAAGATGCCAGTAACGCGTTAGAAAGTAACGCGTTACAGTAATCTAACTACAAATTCCAATAAGTTGTAATCTAATGCGTTATAATGTCCCATTACATAATCAGATCAGAGTTATTCATGTTGTCTATCATGCGTTACTTAAAACTATTTTAGTCAGTTTGTCAGAGCTCTCTTACATCTTTGAATCAACCGTGTTTGAAACCAACTAGAGTATGCTACTTCTTTCGAAACAGTGGATTTATTTAACTCAAAACGCCTTCTCAGTCACGGTGGTGCACATATATTTTGAACTCACAAGCATGCAGTTGCCTTTTCTCTGCTGAAACTTGACCTTTTTGAATGAAAATCGATACAAACAAGACTTTTCATATGACTTTAGAAAAAAAATATGACATAGAAACTTACTGCTCTGGTGCATGATGGGAAGTCCGCCTCATCCACTTCCTCATCAGAACTTTTTCCAAACCAATAGGCTAATAAGATTGATTTAATTTTTCCTAAGTCCGTTACTCATGTACATGATGGTAGGGCAGAAGCACTAGTTGAGCTTTAAGAAGTTAAGAAGAGACTGACTCTATGTTCATAGAAGGTAAAAACAAGTAAAAGTTACAAGTTGCAAAACATTGTGAAGTCACCGTTGTAACTTTTGCACTTTCAGTAAAAAAAAATAAATCTGTGGTTTATTTTTATGTTTGGGGGTTTTAACAAATAAAGTAACTAGTAATCTAACTTTGTTACTTCTAAACCTTAGTAATCAGTAAAGTAATTTGATTACTTTTTAATGAACCAATCAGTAATCACTAATCAGATTACTTTTTCAAGTAATCTGTGGCATCACTGGTCCCTGCATTACATGATCTTCAAAGGGAGGGTAGAGCAGAGACGCATGCTTACACACTAAGAGCCAGATGTACAATTTGAAACCAGTTTAAAACCTACAAGCTCATTTATTTTCTTTATTTATTGTTGCTATTGTCACAATTCTTTCTTAGAATTTGAAGTAATCACATGTGAACTTTATGCTGTACTAAAAATATTCTTAAGTGAGAAATTGACTGTACTCTTCTAATCAGAGTGATTCAAATTTTTGATTGTGATTA
Source organism: Craterocephalus amniculus (assembly GCA_036024015.1). Classification (NCBI taxonomy): domain Eukaryota; kingdom Metazoa; phylum Chordata; class Actinopteri; order Atheriniformes; family Atherinidae; genus Craterocephalus; species Craterocephalus amniculus. The sequence goes on from JAVQJG010117576.1 coordinate 16,059, forward strand.
ATCACATGACTGTGTCTACTTAAAAATTATTATTAGTGGTCCTGATTGAAAATATATAAGTGCACTGTCAGGGCTACCCTCTAATAAATTCAGCTGCATTAAATGATACGAATGCAATTGTCATTTTTAACCGTTTCTTTTTGTGCAGAAATGAAGGAAGAGGTTGAAGGAAAAAACACCTCACATGATCACCAGTCATACAATCTTCCATAAAATACAGCTCACACAATCAGGACTCAACATGCTTTCTCACAGATCCCAGCTAGGTTGGTGTTGTTTTCCACCAAGCAGTGTCAAGCACAGTGTGTTGCATATTACCAGAAGTAACACTGTTTGTGTTTGATGTGCACTTGGCAGCCTGTGATATTTGCAGCTGGAAGTCCTGCATTAACTTAACAGAACAGAGCAAATCTTTCCTCCTGACTTGTAGGCTAGTAATAAGTGAAAAAAGACGGACAGAGCAACACTTAGTCTAAAATCAAATCGTTTAAATACATAAGTGCACTTAAAGCACTGCATTATGCTGCACTGATAAAAGTATAAAAAATGAGAGCTGAAAGCTGTACCTTCTCCACACTTGATGGTTACTGCTTTGGATAAATATCAGGAGGGAAAGTACCACGAGTCAGTTTTCATCCAGCTGTAAAAGGATAAATTGCATTTGTCCTGGTAATGCAACAGAGCCAGGTAGCAGATTTGGAGTGGACATAGGTGTAGCATCTGTTTAAGGTGTTGAGTGGTAATCATGCATATTGTGTTTATTTTAGAAATAACACTTTTCTAAGATTGCCATTCATCTTCACATTTGTCTTTTACTTTAAGAGTTGCCACAATTTGCTGTATTCCATTTGAAACAAACCATCAAAATATAAACCCTAAGTGTATCAGTAAGTATGAAAATTATATCTCATGTAATAATTAATGAGGCTGCATTGACACAATCATCTGCATTGTTCCATTTTGACTTAATTTCATTCAGTGCAGACACGTTTTGCCTGTTCACAATCAAAGCTACAATATTGCATCTGATTTCGTGTGTGCCTTTTAGCATCTGTCGATTTGACTCACACGAGAAACTGTCACATTTGCAAGACTTAACAGGAGATTAGACTAAGACTCAAACAATTTTGAAATGGAAACTACTGAAGCAATTTCGTTGGTGACATTTAGCTCTGGAGGATGACAGACATTTACTCATCTTGATAAAGATTGAGAATGGCAAGTAAATCCAGAAAGCTAGATTTAGCAGTTTAATGGTTGCCTTCAAATTTTAGATTTGTTCATATTTTCTAAGTACAGTGAGATATTGAAGATACTTATGATAATTTCCTCTGTACTTCAACTTTTTAAATAAAGGCATTTAATAGATAAATAATGAACAAGTTAGAAATTCACATTAGAGAGGTTTGGCTTTGAATCTTGGTCAGGGCTTCTCTGTAATCAGTTTGTATGTTCTCCCTGTGGCTTGCATGGATTTTCTCTAGGTTCTCCTATTTCCTCCCACAGTCAAAATCCTGATACGCGTCCTCTGACAGCTGAAATAGGCTCCAGTCCACTCTAAACCATATATAATGAGTAGAAAAAATGAAGAAATTAGGTTTTTGTTGGATTTTTACAAAATATCCTAACTTTTCTGGTAACTGGATTGCACATTAAAGTTTTTTATAAAAAGCTCTGTCTGCTGAAGACAGGTACAATGAGTGAAAAACAAGCTTACTTCTCTGCTTTAGTTCACATTTAGTTAGAGGGATATTTTGCTGAGTTAGGAATATTTAGTAGTAAACTTGAGAAATACAATGTTCTGTTGTTTTTACACACCAGAGCTGTTTGGAGGAATACAGATTTAGCAACTTAAATACTCAATTGCTCATCAACCACAGTGGAGCTCAGACTTTTTCATTTTAGTACCAGCACACATTTTACCACTAACTTATATTGAACTTTTAGAAAAAGGTTTCATATATTAGAGCTTGTTTTTCTTTTCTTCTCTTTCTACTGCATATTGTTTTTTGTGATTGGTGAAGGTAATTGGCACTTTTATAGAAACAAAAAGTTATAGACAACAGATTGGAGGAGCCAGAGGAGGCTGTGGCTATTCCCTTTGCTGGCTGATAGTGTGACAATGCTGAAAACTAACTCTTAATGCAAGTTTTGCTAAGCCTTCACATTGCTGTTGTTTTTGAATTACTAAAAGATCACTCCCCATGCAAGTTACTGCATATGCAATAGTTTTTTAGCGTGTTACTGGATAGTACCTGAATCGAACGGTTTATCCGTGAGTTTGAACCAGCACTGTTTCTTAAGATGTACAGTCCAACCAGCCCACCCAACTTTAAAATGTCTTGGTGACTGTTGGGGCTTGCAGCACTGCAGCATTTCCACCAGACCACATCTGCTTCTACATTCCACATTTTAACAATGCTAAGTGCCTGGAGGAAGATGAGATGGCAACACTTTTTTACTTGAAATGATATGTGCTATAAACTCAGTTAGTTATAATCTGTTAATTTTATGTCACAGAAATGCTGGCTTGGTAACAATCAGAAGCAATACTGAACATGACTGCAGTTGGCAGGATGTAGGTGGATGGCAGGTGGGTGCACAAAGTTCTCCAGCTATGTTGGGAACTGCCTCACCGTATGTTGTCAGGATTTGGCAACAAAAACCCTGTTTATATCCAGTAAAGTTCCTACAAGTTTGATTATTTCTATGCATGTTAAGCACATAACAATAACACAACAGAATTGTATAAAATAAAACGGGTTAAAAAGGAAAAAACTGAAAATATAGATCCACTCCAAATGCAAATTCTATCTTTGAAATATTGTCATCCTGTGTAAAATCCAACACGTCTCTGAGACTCTAAATGACAGAAAGTAATCAGGCTCAAAATGCCAAAATATGACCTGTTATAAGACCTGAAGGCCAAACAACTTCATTTTCAAACTCATAATTGAATCTGGTCTTTCATTAGAGTAATTCTGTATGCTGACTTTTTTTAAAGGCCATTTTTGGGTAGAAATCAGCAGTGTGATCTGCTAGTCCAAATGCTAAAGCTAAAAGATAAATGCCCGAACATGTGGCTGATATCAGCTGAGACCAGAAACTGTGCTGTATCAGATAAAGAACCATCAGCTCAGGAAAGTAAAACCTGGTTTTGCACTGGACATACATTTATTTGTTCTGGTCATTATTGGTAGTTGTTTAAAATACCTCAATATAACTTTCTGAACTCAAAACTCTGCGCTCCAAACTTGTTTGATGGCACATTTCACACTGGATTCCTGGAGCTGTTGCTGCCCAGCTGCGTCCTGAGGCTGAGAAACTGCCCTATACAACATTCCATCCAGGATGCTGTGACGTTGTAGGCAAGTTTTGAGCACCACATCACACTCTAGCAAACGGATACAAACACCCAGATCATTTTGAACACGCACTGTCGCCGATTCAGCAAAGAAACACATGAAGACAAAATCCGAGGAAGAGAGGAAAAGAAAGAGATCCAGAGACAGAGAAAGAATAAAGGTAAGACTAAATGCTGAAAGAGCTCACAGTACAGGTAGAATGCACGATGGATGCCAGATTAGCAGTCAGTAGGGGGCACATCACCTAGAAAAAGTTCTGTAGTGATTTTTGAAAAATTCTGACTCATGTTGATGGCACAGTGACCATTATGTAGCCTACAATCCATGAGGTGCATTGCCTTGCAGTGGCCCAAAGTCTGAGAAACGTTTTCTGCCAGGAAGCTGTGTCCATTTACAACTGATTGAATTATTGATGTGTGCCTAGTAGAAACTTGGATAATGTTAGCATATCTTGAGGGTTGACTTTGCAATGCTTCTCTGGATTTACATAACATTTCCGTTTGTAAAGCTTGTGTCTGGTTTTGCAGCACTTCTCAATTTTGCGTTACATTTCTGTATTTGAAGCATTCCTCTGTAGTTGCAGCCTTTTCCTCTAACTCGGTTGTGTATCAAATCATCCCCCCTGTACCAGGCCCGCCCCACCTAAGAAGATAAAATGTGGGACACCCAAGCCTCATGGCTCTGGCTGGACGACCTGTCCTCTGAGCCCAGGGCTGTGTCAGGGAAAATGGAGCTGGAAGGGGTGGTCAAGTCTGACATGGGAGGAGCAGAGCGGGTTAGTTCTGGGAGCAGGGCAGAGCTGGGAACTCTGCTCCAGGAAACTGTGGGAGACACACTGATTATTATCTGACTTGTAATCTACTTGATAAATTGTTATCTGACTCATACGAGTAAACTCTGGGTCATAATGTGGAAACGGTTAGTTCAAAGCTAGGTCCAGCTGTTGTGGTTGGCAGGTGCAGACGAAGACGTACGGACGTTAGGCCAGGACTTGCACCTTCGTTGATTAAGAGTCGAGAGGTTATTCGAGGCGACGTATAACTATATAAATCCTTTACAGCTGCATTGCTTTATCTGTGACCTGAATCGGAATACATTTTTGATAAATATGAGGAGATCTTCTCCCGTTTTTGTTCTCGGGGTTCCAATAAAAGAACCACTTTAACAGTTTGGTGTTGTTGATACTGAATAGATACTAGCTTTGTATGGTTTGGGCAAATTTAACAATAGTATTTATTGAGTAAAGGTTATGTTTTTTAAGACGCTGTGTGATCATTTGTATCAGTCTTGGACAAATATGACATGGACATATGTACAAGACCGACTCTTCAAACTAATATAAAGGCATATTAGTAGTGTCAGATTTAATTATAATTAGATTTAACTGCCCTGGATGTTCTTCATTAATAACTTTATTGATTATTGATAATTTTCCATAGACAATAATTAATAATCACTAATAACTAGACTGGCTCCTAACATGCACTTCAAGATATTAAATTAGCCAGAGTACCACTAATTACAGCTGGAGCGGCTTTTTCACCAAAATTCATCAGTGGATAGTGTACTTCCCAAGCAGGGTCAGAATAACAGATGCTGCATGCTTCCAGTTGGCACAGAGGTTATTATGGAAATGTTTGTTACAGAGAAGACTGCTGGTTCAAAGCTCAGCATGGGATCTTTCTGTGGGGAAGTTGCATGTGTGGGATTTCTCAGGATATTCCAACAGCTCCACGACATGCATATTTGGTGAATTGGGACTTCTGAGGTGACCCTAGAAGTCAGGCTGCATGTTTTCTTTTCTATAATGGGCTGGTGACAGACTCAAGCCCTTACAATGACCAAGAAATAGAAAATGTACAGATAAATTGGCCTTGCATATATTCACGATTGTTCATTATGTATGCCTGGCACTGTCATAGTTGGTGATATATATTGATTAATGTATAGATACACACACACACAGCCTACATGAGTTTACATCTCAATCCGTGGCTGGCCAGAAGAATCTGACAGCTGTGTTGTCAGAGGCAGCAGGTCTTACATTTGCTGTAGACAGGTTTCTATGTGGAGATAAAAATGAAAACTCCTGGCCAGGAGAAGATCAAAAATAAAAGAAGCAATGATAATGCATTGTGTTTGTGCATCAAGATAGTTAAAAAGAAGAGCTTAGATTAGGTTACAACTTCATATGCTTGATCAACGAATTGCCTTCAATTGAGAAATGCATATGATTTCCATGTCCTTTAATAAGTGACCAGTGTAAGTCTCCGTTCTGTAAAAGCAGCTAATAAACTGCTAATAATACCTGAGACAGTTAATGCTTGCTCTGCATAAATGTTTACCTGGTCCTTGAATCACTTTGTGTTATTGTATGTTTGTTTGTATAACAGCAATTATAATCATTATAGCGGCTCGGCACGACTGTTGGTACAGTATCTGCTATGCTAGTAAGTATGTTTAGAGCAAACAGAATAAGTGGCTGTGTGTTTGAGACAGTGAAACTGAGTGAAATGGTAAAGTCATTTCGTTTGCACGATAATAAAGTGGGGCCAGAAGCCATCAGCAGTGTTTGCCTCCCACCTAATTGTGCTCATGTTTTAATGCACTCTGCTCCATTATTTTGCTGACCCTGGCTTACCACAGAGGCCTCAATTAAAAAGAAACAGGGATATGAGTGTGTTTGTGTTTGTCCACATTTGTCACACTAAGGTAAAGCCTGTTCCCCTTTACAGTAATAACATTTATTTCAAACTATCCTGATCTTTGCTTTGAAACAGGTTTACAACAATTATTGGCACTTTAATAATAATGTAATAATTTTTAATGTTTTATCCCTCTGATGGACTAACAACCCATCCAAAGTATAAGCTGACTCTGGCTTGATAGTGGCTGGGTGTGATTGACTGGGAAGTGAAAGACAGTCAGGCAGTTTTAAAGTTCAAACATACCGTTAGACATCACTGTTAGATTAAATATTTGCCACTGTAAAATTAGACAGACAAGAGGCAGGTAAGAATAAGTTCAGTGCCTTTAAACAAAATAACAGAATAATAGAAAAACTGTTCTAAACAATCCTTTATCTTGAAGTTTACTCAGATTTCAAGAATCCAAACAGTAAAATAAATAGGCCAAGGGAGTCCTCTCCTCCAGCAATGAAGCACTGCAGAAAGCCTCTGGTTGTCACGCTTCTCCTGCGTGGTGAAAAGGATTGTGCAACTCCAGCCATGGCCCCTCCATTACACAGCACATGCAGACTGTCACGGCCATCCATACTGGTCTTTCTGTAGCAATTTTCCTCCTTTTTCGCCAACACACAAGGAATGACAAAGCAGATCGTCGCAGTGTTCACACAAATACCTAACTAAACTTAAAAAGGAAAACAAAGATAATTGGGGAAACAGGCTAAAGCTAAGGCACACTGCAAACAAAAAACCGCGGTTGTGCTCCCCTCTGCCTCGTTGCCACCTGTCACTCAAAAGGACATGCCCCTAATTATGAAGAATTTCAAGATTAAATAACAGCTGAATGTTTAAGTTATAAAAAATTCATTTTCCTCACAGCTGAAGATGAAGGTAAACATGAACTTTTAAACCTAAAAGTTTTTTTGTACTCCCTTTTGTATGGGGTTATAATGATGACAGCTCCAATTGGCATTCAAAATTAAATTTGGCATTCAAAATTACTAATTTAACATAAATTAAAAGAAATGGCATTAAATTGAGAGTTATGTAAACCTTGCCCTGCTACTGAAAAATTTTATTAAGAATAAAAAAGT
>JAVQJG010117579.1:0-31116 GCA_036024015.1 Craterocephalus amniculus
CAGACTGGCGACCTGTCCAGGGCGTACCCCGCCTCTCGCCCGTTGATAGCTGGGATAGGCTCCAGCACACCCGCGACCCACTTGGATTAAGCGGTTCAGAAAATGGATGGATGGATGGAGGGTTCATTTTAACTTTACATTGTTTAACATCAACAAAAAGGAACAGATACAAGATTAATCTTGTGTAATTTGGCGCTTAAAGCACATTTGAAAATAATAAGCTGAGCTGACTCCCTCTACTTAACCCCCACTCCTCACCAGGTCACCACACACTACTTCAGCACTAATAACAAAACATCTGTTTTATATATCTGCAGATACAACTAAAAATGGACTCTTTAGATGATATATTTAGTCAGTGTGCAATGTAATAAAACTATGTCTGACCAATAAAATATTTTCCTTAAAATATGTTTTATTGATCACAGTTGGAATGTTGGTTCTCCATTTAACCCATCGTGATGGGAGCAGTGGGGTCCCTGGAATTTTGTAGCTCAGGGCCCCACAGTCCTCTAGCACCAGATCCATCCAGATGTTTATCCAGACCACCAGGCCACTATAGGTACGATTAATAAAACTTAAATCAACATTACAGATTAATTCACAGAAAAATAACAGCATTAAACTTTAATTTACAACTTTTACTTTTCTTTTAAAACGATGTTTTGATTAGATCCTGACAAATTAAAAAAATTTCCTTTAATGTAAGAGAAATTATATTTCCGTTTTTTAAAAAAGATTGAGATATTTCAACAGTTACAGATTTATCATATATTGGTTCTTTTTCCATAATACTATTGGAACTTCCCAGTAAAAAGTAAGAAGAAAAAGCTGTGAAACAGTATTACAGGATTACAGATTTTTAAAGACTGTATTTTTTTATTTATTCGTGAAAATGCATTTTTTGTTAAAGTCACAACACACACAGTTTCCAAACTTTTCCTAACACAAACATTTCCATGATCAGAAGCAATATGAAAAGTTTAATGTTGAATTCATCATACATGAACAAGTGAGCAGGTTCAGTTAACGACTTTATCTCATTTATTTGGATTTATTTTCAGCGCTATTTGTCATGTTGGTAATGTGGGAACATCAGGTTCTGCTGCTTAGCTTTTTACAACTTCTGCGTATAATTAAAACGCGAATAAAGGATTGTGTGGAGCCAATCAGCATGCCACAGGGTTTCTCACAACCTTCTCAAAAAGGAGGGAGTGTGGATGCGAAGGAGGAGGAGGAGAAGGAGGAGGAGGAGGGTGGAAAGAACTCGAGTTGAGGAATTTCAATCCTGTTTGAAGGGGCAAAGGGGGAAGAGAAAAGTCCGGGGGAATGTCTGAGTGAGCCGGTGGGCAGGAGAGAAGCTCTGGACGTCAGACAGAAGAAAGGCTGGTTTAAAAATACTCCTTCAGTCGCTGGAAATAGACTTGTGTTTGGACAAGTTAATCGGCGGAAGAGGAGCTTAGAGCCTTTTGTTGTGCGCTTTTTGTTGGACTTAAACTTTTGGTTTGGAGTCACCGAACAGCGTCAGGAGGGGGGAGAAAGTAGCAACTTTTACGCAGCGCAGTTTGTCTTCTAAAAAAAAAAAGGAACCGAAACGTCGGGCTTTGCTTTTCTTCAAACCCCCAGCTGTGAATGATCACATTTCCAAGCCAAACTTTCTGAGCGCACAACGCTTTTTCCCGCTGGGATGCGGTGATGGAGTTTGTTTTCAAGCCGAAGAAGCTCGTTTCCACAGGTGACCCGATCAGAGGAGCCATGGACGCCTTTAAACGCTCCTTTCTGATCCTTTCACTGATCTTTGCGCCTTGGAAGGCTGCGGCCGCCGGACAGCTGTCAGGTAAGTTTCCCTCCAGCAGCAGCAGCTCCATCCAACCTGATGTTTGTTGGCGAGTAAAAACTCTGGAACGACCAATTAGCTCAGTCAGCTTTTTGCTGTTAACTCGTTAAAACAATTTGCTTTGGGGTGGTGAGGGTAACCACATCTGCAGAGGCGGCCAACATCTGGCAAACACCAAGGAATTTATTACACTAATCAAAATGCTTCCAAACAAGCTGAAGAAAGTAAGCAAATATGTTTTATTTGAGTATAACCAGGACAGATAAGAACCAAAAGGGAAGAGGGCTCACTTTTCCTCGAGGGCGCTGCTGAGGAATATTGTTTTTGAAATCAGGCGTGTGAATCTCTTTTACATCCAACCAGGTATCGCCTCTAGTCATGGTATTTCCACTAAGCGGTGAGGTTTGACAGATTCACTGCAGCCAGTAAAAGACAGACTGAAGGAGAGATAAAGACAGAGCTGAGCTGCAGGGGAGTGGAAGTCAGATTTCTTTGGGAAATACTTAGGGTCCATAAACTTTCATTTCCCTCCTAAATTAAACTTTTGACCCCATGATCAGCCTAATGTGGAATTAATGCATGCTATCAGGGGTCATTGCAGTGATTGACACATGTCAGCAGGGGGCTGCTCTGCAGAGACATGCAGCTTTATGTGAGCAGATCCGTCTCTCATGGGTCATGTGACCTGCAGCACTTTGCTCTTCAGCTATAAAACACAGCGAGCTGAGCTTCATGCTGCTTATTCTATGAAAGTTGGTCAAATCTGAACAAAGTAAGAAGGTCAACACAAAGTCTGAGGAGCCCTGAAAGAGAGAAACTGTTTCATTTTGCAACAATCTCATGTAGCCTTTGGCAAGTTACAGGTTTAACCCCTTAGCATCCCTTTAAAAAACATCTGAGCCTAACAATTCGAGCAGCGGCAGATGAGATCATGCCGTCCCTACGTGGGCCCCCACCTGCCATGTTCTCTGACATGTTTTACCAGAACTTTAACATTAAGGATTTCTGTGACCCAGGAGTGAGGGGGTGTGGAGGATGAGGAGGGTGTTCATGCTTTGGTTTGTGAGTCAGAGCTGGGAAATGATGGATGGGATGCAGGGGGGGAGTGCAGGAGAAAGAGTCTGGACTAAAGGGGAGGTGGTAAAATGTGTTGCGATGAATCCAGAGAATGGTATGAAAAGGAGAAAAGGGCAAAGGCGCGGCAGTGAATGGAAGGGTGGAATTAGGATAAAAAGCCAAAAAGATTAAGCAGGCCGTACGAGGAGGACAAGCACTCGGACTGTGTGAAGTATTTTTGGTATGTGCACTGTCGCAGACTTTTAACATCGGAGCGTTTTCATCAGGAGAGAGTGGGAGTGCAGAGGCAGGGTGGAAAGAAAAGCTCTGTGATAAAGATGTTGGAACTCAGGGGGAAGCTACAGGACAAAAGGGAGGAGATGGAGTAGTTAAGCACAAATGAATCACCGGAGACAGGCCACACACACAAAGACACACTCCGTGGCATGTCCATGGCCAGCTATCGTTATTCTCGTAAAACGTTCACAAGCTTATTATTACATGAAAGCAGCGAGAAGATACAGAGAATAAAAATCAGGGCTGTTTTTGTTCGAGCGGCATTGAAGAGAAAAACAAAGTCAGGGTCATGCAGATTGTTGAAAGTGCTCAGCCAAGCTTAAAAATAAAGGGAGGAATGACTTTTGATGCCAAAAAGCTCTCAGAAGCAGAGAGCGATGGGAGTGTCCTTTCATTTCTAACCCACTCCCACACAGGGCTTTCAGGCCCTCATGCTTTATGTAGGTGTTTGTGTCATGCATCCGAAACTCGACATGCACCGAGCTGCATGAGCAGCGCTCTCTGTCTATCAGAGATCGGCTCAGACTCTGTGACAGTGGCGGGTCCAAGGTTGAAGGGCAGAGCTGAGACGATCACTCACAAGACAAATGCTCACAGCTTTATTAGAAAAAGAGACAACAGCTCAGTTTTTCAGTTCATTTTTCAACTTTTATTTTTAATAATAAAAATGCACACAAGTTCAAATAAAATTAATTTTAACATTAAATTAAATTCTCACAAATATACTAGTTTTTATTTACTCAAAACCACATTTGACATTGTTTGTCTTTACAATTATAATGGGCAGAAGATAAGTTGGTAACACTTTATTTGGAGCCCACATTATAATGCATTATGACAGCATTTATAATGCATTATAATGCATTTATAATCCCTCAAAATTACAATTATAAACAAACATAATGTTTTATGATGCACAACAGCAACAGTTATATAACATTATTCAGCAACTTATAATTAATTATAATGACACATTCTATGGATGCTCTGAAGAGTGCATTATTATGCACTGAGTGCCCTCATACACCATAATATGTCTTCATGGGTATTTAAGAGCAGCCATATAACTAGTCACTATAAGTACTCAAGAGCATCCATAGACTGAGCCATTATAATTAATTATAAGTTGCAGAATAATGTTATATAACTGTTGCTATAGTGCATCATAAAACATTATGTTTGTTTATAATTGTATTTATGAGGGATTATAAATGTCGTCATAATGCATCATAATGTGGGCTTCAAGTAAAGTGTTACTGATAAGTTTGTATATCTACCTATGACTTCACTCTACCTGCAAACATCAGGCTCGCCTCTTTGTTTTTTATGACCACATCTCTCAATAATCAAAACTTAAACATTTCAAGGGGAATTCATAATGTGTAGAACATGACTTATGATGAGTCCATCTTAATCAGTTTTAAAACATTAGAGTTTAAAATATTTAAAAGGGGATGTCATTATTCAACGCTTGGCTTGGAGGGCACCTGAAGATGTGCCTGATGTAAATGTCTGGGGGGGTGTTAGATTGTTCAGATCCAGGTCATCATTGTTAAATCTTTACAGGCAGCACAGTGAGATGAAGAAGCTGGATGCACATTTAATTAGGATTTTTTTTTATTCAAAGCAAAGTGGTTATAAAGTCTAGAGGTAAAAGCACAGAGGAATGCAGAAATATCTCATCCAAGTGGTGTGTTTTCATTGTGAGGATAAACTAAACCAGCCAGAGATGTTTCCACTCCCACTCAGGATGACTCCGTCCAGCGTTTCTCTGGCAGACGACCTCGCTCAGAAAAAGCCTGATGTAGTTTGCTTTGTGCTGAACTCTCTGTTCTCTGATGCTCTCTGAGGAGCAGCCGCCGCTCCCCGCCAACAAGAGGCCTTTGTCCCGGCCGGTATCAGCGCTGGCCTTCTCAGGTCAGCTCTGCTATCAGGAACCCGAGATAGATGGGCTCATCTACGGCCTGCGTGTTGGAGGGAACCCTGGGCTCATGTCTAACCGGCTGTGAAGGAATGTTACAAACAAATGAGAATTTAGGTGGCTAATTTTGATAAGCCAACATATATCCTGGTTATCTATTAACTGGAGAGGTTTTTCATTAAACCGGAGAATGTAGCTTGGAAGTGTGAAGATTTGCTGCTTTTCTTGTGTTTTGAGTCACAAAAAATGAACGTGTTTGGATTTTAAGCTGACTTATCTGGTGATTGGAGGACTTCAGATGAGCATTTTCAACACGTTCTCACTTCTGATAGAAAATATTGTCAGTTGTAAAAAAAAAAAAGCAAAGTTGCAAAGATGCAGAATTTGTTCCCTTTTCTTTCTTTCTTTTTTTTTTACAACAAATGAAAGAAAAGAGTTTGACTGACAGCAGCATTGGGATGATTACTGCATCATGTCTCAGCATGCTGGGCAGGAAGTCCTGGAAGAAATAAAGAAACTGGACAAATGATGCATCTGGACCTTCAGCTGATCCATTTACTGGACAGCAAGAATATTTTCAATTACTCAAGTAGAAGTATAAATGCAGGGTTAGGGGTTAGTATGCTTAAAAAGCTTAAATGGGTTAAGTACCCATTTAAGCTTTTTACTCAAGTAAGAGTGTAAAAGTACCGACTTCAAAACTACTTAAAGTATAAAAGTAAAAGTAATGTCTGAAAAAAACCCACTATAGACAGAAGCTTAGGCAGCACCACGCTGACTAAACATTAATGTCAAAATGGTAATGTTGTAAAATGAGGGACACTAGCTGAAATGACAGACAGCTTCTGGAAGGAGGTTCAGACTCAGACCAAATATTTACTTTAAAGCTCCTCAGAATAGAAAAAAAATGCTTTATCCTCATGTTTTCGCTTTTTCATTTTCTCTGCAAAAACAAAGAAAATGACTCAAGATTTTTGCCCAGTGCAAAAGGTTTTTGTTTTTATGTCACACAACTTGAGTCACTGAAGGCAAAAAAAAAGAAGAAACTTTGTTTTCCTCTCTCTTAATGACAGACTTGGAGTTCGAACTGAGTCCCAGTGCAGTCGTCTCCTCGCTGGGCAAACCGGTCACGCTGCACTGCACCCTGAAGGGTTCGGGGGATGAGGGCGCAGACCCCCCGGATGTGGTCTGGCTGAGAGACGGCGAGCCCCTCCTGTACGCAGACACCAACCAGTTCCAACTTCCCACCAGCAGCAACAGCTGGATCATCAAGAGCACGCTCAGGTAGGAAGCAGCTTCGCCTGCTGCACCGCGCTTCACCTCTCTACACCTGAATAAGATGTAAGGTTGTGCTTCCATCTTGTTTTTACTTCCCTTCTCTCCCACTTCACCGTGCTGAATCTCTCCTGTTGCTAAATTAAATCAAGAAAAGTCTGATTCTTCTTCATGTAACAGGATAGAGAAGGTCCAGCTCCCCGACATGGGCTCCTACAAGTGTGCAGTTTTATCAGGAAGCCACAACGTTTCATCTGAGGAGGGGAGCATCCAGCTGGAGGGTGAGTTGACCTGATGGCCGTGGATCCGTCGGGCCTTTTAAAGACTAGAGACCTGACTGGGCTCGTTCTCCCTCAGGCCTTCCTCATTTCTCTGTGGAGCCGCCGCACACGTCTGTCGTGGCCAACGTGTCTTTGAGCCTGAGCTGCGTGGCCCACGGACCTCCCGACCCAGTCAGGGTCATCTGGTTGCAGGACGGTGCTCCGCTCAACTCCCTGAGGGACCCCGTGGCCCTTTCACCCTCTACGCTCAACCTCAAAGGTATTTTTCATCAGCTAAACTGCAAAAATCAGCTACTTTAATATGAGTATCAAACACTGAAATTGAGAAGATTCCAACCAATGGAAATGATCTGTCCATGCAGTAAGATGATTACACTTTGAAGATTTCCAGAAGTAAGAAAAAATATCCGGATTTAGATGGGGGAAATATCTTGAAGAAAATTGTTAATGAATCATTTCAAGTCCCTTATTAAGTGAAAAAAACATGTTACATATGCTACCAGTTGTTGATTTCATGTTTAATTGCTCTTGTTTTATGATATTTTCTCTTACAGTGAGAAACAAACACTGAAAAGAAGCATGGACAGATTTTTTCACTTCAGAACGGACTTGAAATGAGTGTTTTACAGCTTTTCTTAAAAATTATCCTACTTGTTTACAGCCTAAATATGTTTGTTTTTTATTTCAGGAAATCAGTGTGAGTTGCTACAGTAAGGTCTTGAAAAATGTCTTTACAGCTAAAATTGGGTGTGACCGATACAATGTGATCTGAACAGCGTCTCAGTGAGATAATAGAGCCTAAAATGTACCTAAATAAACCTAATTTAAGATTGAGTTACTAGGTAAGAAATGAAAGACATAAACTGTACAAACAAGATTCATAATTTTACATTTTCTGCTTTTGCCAAGTTTATTACTCTCAAAGACTTTCTGGCTAAATATGAGACTCTAAAACTTGGCTACATAGAGCCGTTTTTGCAGCTTAACTGCTTTCAGTTCATTTTGCATACAGAAGAATTTTGGTTGGTTAACAGTGTCCTCCGTTAGAGCTGAGATTAATGTTCTTCTGGCATCTTGTCTGAATTTAGCAGACTGATCCCCGTTTTTTACCCACAAACCAGGCTGTAAGAACGCAGAAAAGTGCTACACTTTATATCACAACAGCTGTCATCGCCCTCCACTTATGCCAGGGGCAGACATGAGGTTGAGGTTTCATGAGGTTCTCTGAAAGGAGCTTGGAAATTCCTCGGAAATGGAACGGAAAGTGCGGCAATGCAACTGTTATTTCTGTAGTCCGTAAAATGTGAAACAAAACAAATCATAAAGTTTCATCAAATATAGTTAGTTTATAGTCAATCAGTGTGTTTGGACTTGTGATAATGACCTGCTTCAAACACTGTAAAGACGCTATCAGCTGTGTTTCAAAGACTTCCTAATCTTCTTTTCTTGGCTTTGGTGGCTGACTTCCCTCCCCTGAGAAAGCCAGCTTGGTACATGCCAGCCAAGCCGCTGAGGATGTGCTTTGTGGTTGTGAGGGTAAAAACAGGGAAGCAAACAAGAGAGGGAAAACTGATTTGCAGGGGGGACACAGATAAAAAGACAGAAGGGCAGACGGGAGAAGGCTCAACCTGCTTACCAAATAACAAGCATGTGTCAGGAGGAAGGGAAGAGTAGGCAGCATAATTTAACTGAGGGATCTAGTTTGACTCATCAGCAGGCCGCCTGGTGTTGACCAGGACCCGTCTGACGGTAACTTACAGTCATATCTTTGGAATGGACAGCTGCACTGGTAAACCACAGTTTCAACCAAGTCAAACACCAAAATAATCTCTCAAGAAGCCCATAAAGAGAAATGGCATGTAGTGAATTCCAGAAGGCAGCTGGAACTCGAGTTGCACGTTACCCTTTATGTATTTTCATTTTTGCGTAAGCAAAACCCTAATTTTGTTGAATAGTCACATTTTGTTCACTTTTTAAGGGAAGTAAAATCATATTTGTTCTCGACATTGATGTTAAAAGTATTGCAAAAGTCAGCAGTTTGTAGTGTACACTTACAGTTTCATTTCAAGTCAGTGCAAAACCAAACTGTTCATCAAAGTTGAGTACGACACTTGATGGCTCCAAGTTAAAATCACTTGCAACAAGGAAATTCCTTTTATTAAATGTTTAAACTTTAATGACTTATGTAAAATGTAAAAATATACTAACATGATTACCATCTGCAACCTTAAATCCAATATTCCAATATATTCAGTGTAAAACTAGCCTCTCAGCTACGTTAAATTACAGTGTGTTCTAATTGTCCTAAGAAATCGGAATTCCGAGATGATCTTGATGGAAATGACGTGGCAAACATGGAATTTCAAAATGGGAACATGGAATTGCAGAAGACCCGAAGATACCCGATTTAAAAATGGACTCACTATTGTCCACTAAATTATGGTATGCTAGCAACTTAGTGGCTAGCAGTTTATATGAATGTAATGGGCTCCATGCACAGCTCCACTACTTCCTGAAATGAAGGGAGTTCCTTTGTTTCTGCAAGTCTTTTATTATTGGACAGACTGGTTATTCCAGGTGTGCCCAACCTCATTAAATGGCCAGACACACCTGGATTAATCAGTGCGTCCAATGATGAAATACAGGAAACAAGGAGCTGCTTTAAGTTCAGGAAGTAGTGGAGCTGTGCGTAGAGCCCATCTGCTGGGCTATCATCGGTGGGCCAGTTTTAGCCTGCGGGCTGCCAGTTGCCTACCAGTGGCTTAGTGGCTAGTTTGACACAGTTTAATGGGTAGTTTTGTAACTAATTTGACAGGGTTTAGTGGGTAGTTTGACATAGTTTTAGTTTGACAGCTTAGTTGTTGTTTGACCATGCTTACTGGCAGGTTTGATACAGTGTAGTGGCTAGTTTGGCACAACACAAACAATAAATGAGCAGCTGCCTTGCACTCTCCCTCTTGATGAAATTAGCAGACCAGCCAGAGCTCACTGAGTTCATTCATCAATTTAAAGTGACAAGACTTTAAATAAAGTGTTTCAGACAGAAGTTAATAAGGGGTGTTGCAGTTTTGCAGTAGGCTATGCTAGGACAGTTATATTTTATCATCGAGGCATTTAGACTTCTTCTAAACCGCCTTAATTGTGAGCCTGTAAGCTACCATACCGGGGCTCTCTTTAAGACTTTACACAGTTGTAACGGACCATGCTCTGATGATCAGTCATTCCCAGCCGACCATAACCGTGTTGGTCAGTACTATGAAGACCATGAGCTTTTGCATGGTGACTAAATGACATTTTCAATTTGTAAGAGATGTTTTGCGGTTTGCTGATAGGGAAGGAAAGACACAGATGAGCATGTGGCGCAATCTCAAGATGGCCTGATGAGTGGTTCATCCGCCGACACAGCTAGTGGTCATCCCTCAGCCTTCCCTCCCTCTCCTTTTTCCTCTCTCACAACCCCTCACTTCACCCGGTGAGGATCGTACCCCCTGTTCTTGTTCCGGCTCCAACACAATGGAGGCATGGTGCCGTTGGCGCAGGACGACACACTGCACGATTCTGTGCAACTCTCAGTTTGTGGCCGATTGACAATGTTGGGGTGTTAGATAACAGTGATAAAACTTGAATGTCACATGTTTCAGAGAGAGTGTGAGTCTGTGTTGGCTTGTGGAATGTTTCAAGTGTGTGAGCGCGCTGTGAGTCACTTTGTGAGAGGATTCATTCTCTGTTTAAAATCAGTGAGTCACAGTGTTGTCCCCTTCAGAGGCGCCCCGTGTTTTTGAAGGCTGGAGCTTAACCTTTTACACCTCGGTGCGACCACCCTCGCTGCTTTCAGAGCTCTGCTTCAGCATATTTTCCATTATTGACACCAAAACACTGCTATTTTAGACTCTAAAAGGTCTGAGATGTATAAGTTTAAGTTCTTTAAGGTTTTTGTTGAACTTTAATAGTGACTGACTTTTATTAGACTGATTTATTTAAATAATTGGGCAAAAAAAGTACCCTTCAAACACACTATATCCTATGTTTTGACTCAATCAGAAGTCAATCAGAAATCCTCAAATGAGTGCCTCCCGTTCCCTACAGCCTGATTGAGTCCAGTGAGAGAATTGTGTTGGCTCATTTTGACAAAAGCAGAAAGATTAGATAGAGTTTGCAGCATGCACCATGTTATAAGCTTAAAAAGTTTATGCTTATGCTCTGCCTTAGTCTGGCTGAGCTGCAGAGTGAAACGTGTCAGACTGACGGCTTAAATATGACGGAGCGGAATGTCACCTTTAAAAGGTCACGCTGCTGGTCAAGCTGATCAAACAGAGCAGAAAGCTGTTTGGTTTTATGAAACATCAGGTGTTGCACTCTGCACACTGCTCTCTCCTGTTCCCCCACACCTGCTCACTAATCAGGAAAGTGTTGATGGAGAGTTGGTGAACCGTTATGGAAACTATTACCCTCATACTGTTGTTGGAAATTGAGAGTTTCTCGTGTCTGCGTTAAGCCAAACTCAGCATGCTGAGCTGAGGGGTTTTGGTTAGAAAAGACCTGAGATGTTCCGCTTTGACACATGAGTGCCTAATTTTTCTGTCCAGGTCTGAACAGAACCAGCACATTCTCCTGTGAGGCCCATAACGACAAGGGTGTGGCCACCTCTGGATCCGGTACCATCACCGGTAGGTGTTAGCATCTCCTCACCCCTCTTCAGCTTGTTCTGCTTGCTTCTCATGACACCTCTTTCCTTCCCTCTTCCTCTCAGTTCTTCCATCTCCGCCGCAGAACGTTCACGCTGTGGAAATCACTCAGACCACGCTCCGCGTGTCCTGGCAGCCTGGTTTCGGAGGCGACTACCCCATTACCCACTGCTCCGTCCAGGTGAGACAACCTGATATAAACGTGAAAGGAAAGCGCCGTCAGCCTGGGAAAATCACTACAAACGCTTTGGCGCGTGTGTCAGACAAACACATCCTTCCCAGTCTGTTTGCAGAAGTGAATCTGAACACCACAGCCTTACCTTCTGCAAAGCTCATTTTAAAGAAAAGAGGGCTTGCTTTTCTTTTCTTTGCCTAACTCATCCTCTTCCCCTCCCTGCTTTTATTCTTGCACCAGTAGATCAGGTTTCACTCTGGGAAAGTGGCCTCCTGGACTAATCCTGCGCCGCACCACTCCCTCTCTGTGCCTCTGCAGCGACTTTGCTGCTGTTGTAGCTCGTAGCCGAGCGGGGGAACGTTCTCTCCTGGCTGCACCACCCTTAAACGTCTGGTTCTAATAAAGCTGCCCCTCATGCCTCTTGTTGCTCCTGCCCCCCCACCCCACCCCTCTTCCCCTTTGCTCCCCACAGGGGAACAAGACAAGGGGCCTGCTTCAGCAGAATGGGGCAAAAATCTGAATTTAACGGTTCATTGTGTAGTGGAGAGAAACGTGAAAAAGGCTGCGATGCAGAGAAAAGAAAGGCTTTACTGTGCTGCACAGATGAAGGCATGAGCGAGAGATGAATGGAAAGAGGAACGAGGGGGAAACAAAAGAGAAACATGGAGTAAGCCGGTTAGTGAAAACAGGAAAGGGCAGTGAGAAAAGGTATTTTGGGGTGATTGATAGAAGAGGAATGCACGCTAAAGTGTGACTCAGGGCTGACTTGCTCCAGCCGATTGAAAACAGTTGCTTTTCAGGCTGGATGGTGATTCATCGTGTGTCTTACACTCATATGCTGCTAATTCCCAACTTCCTATTTGCACCACCTCACTCACATCATAAGGAGAACGCGTCCACCCAGACGCTTACTGTATGCGACCCCTGCAACACTCAGGATTTTAAAATCAGGGAGCAGAAGAGGCCTGATCTGTTTCTGGGTGTGTGCTTGGTTTATAGGACGATTATGTTCATTTCCAGCTCTGTCAAGTGCAACCAGCAGGAGCCGTTTGATAATGAGCAGTGCAGCAGAACAACGGCCTGCACCAGCAACTTTAATGTGGTTTGGAGATTGCTGCTGTGATGAATGTCCCCCGCTGTGTGTTCCTCTTTAAATGTGTTTACCACAGAGCGTTTGCAGAGACAGCAGGTTTCTGCCTCAGTTTTCCATCCTGATGGGTTCTGCTTTCAGTGCACCGCACTGAGACTGGCTCACGTTTGAGAGAAAAGGCAGAAACTGAAAAACACTGAAAAACATGGACTGTACTCGTATAGATATTTTCTGGTCTAACGAGAACTCAAAGTGCTTTGACACCACATGTCACATTCACCCAACCGTGCACACATTCATACAGCACTTATATCGATACATCCTGAGAGACACTACATTATACACATTCATACATTCATTCATAAAAAAACAACCTTTTCATGCTTGTATTCATAGACCCTCTTAGGAGCCCCATAATAACACAGGAAAACGAGCAATTTTAAAATCAATATTATCAGATAAAATGAAATGCATGTTTAACCCACTGAATTTAAATTTCAACTTTTAACACACGTGCACAACAGATTGTTCATTTATTTCAGACACTTTCTATCTAAATAAGGTTCTAAATTAAAAGATTTGCACATGATGTGCCAAGCTTGATATCTCACAACCACAATTTCTTTTTTGAAAAAGAAAAGAAGAAGTATATATATATATATATATATATATATATATATATATATATATATATATATATATAAAAGTTCAATTTAGAAATATGACTTGACAACAATTGGTTGGATCAAACCAAGTCCTAACTATTACCATCCCAATGCTTGTTTAACAAAGTCATATTTAAAATATGTCCACAGGAGTAAGCTGTGGCAAAATAGCAAATACACCATGAAAACATGCCAAGACTCATGAAGATTCGTTTGGAAACATACAAACTATGCAAATGACCACCTACAAAGCTCAATGAATTTGAGAAACATGCCTCAGACTTATAGAGTCTGATGAAGATCTTTCAGGCCACAGTAACCAGGTATGTTTGGATGAAGAAACAGAGTGGAACATGGTACATGCTTCTTCGCTGTTCTGCACAGAGTAGTACAGGACTTCAATGCCCACAATGACTTTCTCAAGACAAATTGTGAATGGTTTATCTTAGCCTTCATTATTATCTAACCAAAATATTTAAAAGCAAAAACCTTAGTTTTGGAGTTTAGAAACACATGGCAGACGCGATTGTTCAAACATCTTAAAGCTATACGGATTTAGAAGATTTGCATAAATGGAGGAAAACTCCCTGTCCTCTAGACTGTACCTTCCATACCTTACTTCAGGGTGTCAAAGTTTTTGCATTTTGTGTAATTTTGAAACCATAAAAATGAAAGAAATTATCATTCATACTTCGTTAAATATGAATATATATATATTTTGCATGGTGTAAAGCAACCATGAAATAGTTTTCTGAGCAGTCTGATGGCAAATAATCACAAAGATACAGTTGTTCACTTATGTGAAAATCTTTTGACTTCGTTCTGAGAATAAATGTTTTAACTTGGGCTCGAATGTGACTTTCCTGTCTCTGTTTAAGTCCCGAAACTTGTAGCTGGGAAAATTGCAGCTTCACAGTTTGTAGGATTGTCTGGATCAAAGTATCAAGAAAAAACCAAGTGTGACATTTAGAAAAATGTATCATGTGAAAGGAGCAGTTTGATTCTGCAGCATCTTGTTTATTCTGGAGCGCTGATTTGATCAGACATGTGGAGGCATAAAAAAACCCTCTAAAATATTCTTTCCTATCTTTTCAAATGCAGCTCAGGTTCTTGCATTTCTGCTCAGACGCCTCCTCAGTTGTTCCTGTTATCATCAAAGGTTGAATCTGCCGGTATAATCAGGCTGTTAGCTGTGGTTGATGTGCCGGCTGCGCTCTGTTCCGATAATCCTGTCAGAGGCCGCCGGCCTCTCGCCTGCCTACGTTACATTTGTCAGTTTTTCCACATCACACCACAAACAGTGACAGGAATAATCAATATGCCTCTGACAATCTGTGTCACAGATGGGCAACATTTAGCTTAACTCAGCAGTAATCAAGCTGGATTTGATGTCTAAACAAGGATAAAGCAGACATCATTTTAAATCGTGTAGTTGTTATTCAGTGCGTATTATAATTTTGTACAAAAAAATAAATACAGGTAATTAAGACTGAAGAGGACCAACATTTTTTTCAATGATTACAAACTGATTTCTCCTTTACATTAACATCGCCAGATCTACCTCAAAGTGTTAAGCATCTCACCACATTTCAAAGTACTTATTAGACAGAAGCAACTTTGTCCCCACAGTGTGGTCTAATTGGTCAACTTCAAAGGACTGATCAGGCTCCAACCACAATTTTAAATATCAGCTGAACAGCCCTAATATGACCTCGAGCATCTTAAACATGGCTTTTCCCCTTTTGTTGGCCTAGATATATGTATTTATGTGTCAGACCTTAGCAAACATAAAAGTACTAAAGTTCAATAGGAACTTTAAACATTTGGTCATCTTTGATTCATCATATCATTTACTTTCCTATTTGCCTCAGAAGTCTCGTAAAGTGAATAATTTATTAATTATTTCTACCTGACTGAGGACTCACCCTGGGTGTACATCATCTCACTGATTTGATTGATTGATTGATTTAGCAGATTTAGCTCACTGTCTAATTAAAAAGGAAATCATTGATACTTGTGAGATCCATAAACTAAGTATGTAACATTTCAGTCAGAAATAAGTTCAAATTAATGACCATGCCCCAATTTATTTATTTATTTTTTATTAACATTAAGGGCAGGAGAAATACATCCTCAGTTTAATATGAGCTCCTGTATTTTCTGACAGATCAAATCCGATACAAATCATTTTAATACAGTTTAAAGTTAAAAAGAAAAAAAAAAAAAAAGATGACATGACTACAAACATGTTCAAATACTTTTAAAAAGCAGCAACAACCTGAACCTCTTACAAAACACTGATAAATGTGACAGATTACATTAAAAGCAACTGACGGCCATCTACCTGTAGTGAACTACACCTTTGTGATGTAACCCTCTTTGATGAGGAAATCGTAGATCTTTCGTGTCTTGTTGACGTCGATCTTGATAAGGGCTCGGGCCTGGGCCAGCCGAAGCCCACCCTGCCGTCTGCACTCGTTGATTAAGGCCTGCTTATATTCCAGGTACGCCCCCGGCACCAGCCGCACCACCTGACACAGCTACAGAACACACACAAAGCCCAGACACGGGCTTTATTAAACCTGCATGACATCTCATTTAAAACCTCAGTATGCTACAGACACCTGATTCAATACATTACAAACACGAGCTAAAGACACACTGAGTCGTATTCATAAGGAAAATGTTCCAGCCGTGTGGCTCGATGAATGTCTCACATTTTTCTGGTCATTTGTTATTTTTCTGTCTAGATAACAATGACCACAGGAAAACCAAGGGTAAATTCTTTTACTATCAAAAGCTTTTTGGCCATATGCAAACTTTTTTAGTGATTCTTCTCTTGAGAAAATCTGCACAGTTACTCTAACACTTGGACAGTAGTCAGTGTTGCCATAGGCATAGTCGGAGTGCTTGCAGCATGCAAAGCCATATTCCTGAATGGTACCAGCAGCATTATGTGCTTTCCACATGGGAAGTGACACCTGTTCGTATTCAATTAATTCTCCATGAGAAATTGGCAGGCACAGCGGCTGCTGGGAAGGCGAGCGAGAGTGGCTCCAGGAGACTTGCTCGTGTGCATGATTCAAGAACATGATCAGCCAACAATTTACAATAACAAAGCTACATTATACAATTGCCTATATGAATAGAATAGAATAAAAATTGACTTTTTGACAACTGAATGACAATAAAAATGTATACGTAAACCACTGTATTGAATTATGGTTTAATTTTATCCGCTGAGACCAAATCATCATATCATCCTAAGTATATCTAAAATGATATTGATACAGTATTTCAGTCTTTTAATGCCATGATTATCATAGAAATATAAATATCTATGGGAAAATAAATCTGAGACTGACTGCATGGGGGCAATAAGAAAAAAGCATGAGGGAGTCTTCAAAAACGGCAGCCAGGCAGAAATGTAAAAGGTATACTTTTTTTGTTTGCACTGTGCTTCATTCTACATGATGGGTACAATGAGTACAGACGAACAGGGAGTTAATGATGATGTTTATACATGTTATACTTTTCCATTAGAAGTAAAAAGGGTTAAGAATGCAGAGGATGTAAGCACGAATCATTCACCTTCTCAAAGAAACCTTTATGCATTATTAAAATACTGCAAACATAAGAAAAAAAACAAAGAAAAGTCTGTACATCAAGATGTTATGTTTTGGCTCAATTGATATTTTATAATGACTCGGTATCAGCAGCTTTGCAAATGTTAGCTGTAGGGGCTCTAAAACACCCAAACAGTGTGGAAACAACAACTTAAAGAAACAAATGCTTCATTCCCTTGATGCAGCTGCTGCTTCAGATGGAGAAAGTCTGTGCATGAGTGAGGTCACCAAACAGGCGACCATAACATTCAACACAGTGAGGATAGACGTACCTCTTTCTCGCGCTCGTTGAGCTTCTCTGTTCCCGGAAGTCCGGTCAGGTTCAGAGGAGGGGCGCTCCGTCTACCTGTAGCTGTGCAGCAGAAATTCAAAAATGACAGCTTAGATAATGTGCCATTCATTTACAAGGTGCTAACAAGCTATTGTATGAATAAAATAAAATGTGGTAGGGAATTTCAAATTTAATGAAAGCGAGGGAAAGGCAGGCAGCTTTAAAAACAGAAAGAAAAATATGCATTTATGAGTCTATTTTTTGAGTGCTTATGGAAGACTGTCAGCCTAAATGCAACAGTGCCTGAGGCCATGCCAAGATGACAGAGGACGGAGCACAGAGAGAGGTGGAGAAGCGTTGTACCTGACACTGTGATTGTTGTGACAGCTGGAGTGACGCCAGCGTCTCTGTAATCAGAGGGAAAAGCGTTATTATCTCCACTGTCTTGTTTATACACACACTCGCACGCTCCACTTATACACAGCATCTCTGAGCTTTGTTGACTATTTTCTCTCCAGAGTGTCATCCAAAAAAGATGAATAATCATGTTTGAGCTTTTTTTTTCCCTTCTAAGGTTGAACTTGGATAACATCCAAAGAAAATGCCTTGGATGAAAACAGAACTACAGCAGCTACAGGCAACTTTAAAAGCAGCAGCGGAGTCTGAGGTGGAAATGAGATACACAGTAATATAAACGTCTGCTGGATTCATCACAACACGACAGAGGTCAGCGTCTGGACTTCAGCACGTCTATTACGTGCTGAGCAACGCACGGGAGTTTGAGCCTCACATTGCAGCCTGTTTGCTGAGCCACTGCTGACAGGCTCTGCCATCCTGGATGTACTGCAGCACATCACACAGCATGGTCCTCTTCCTGCGCTCGTCTTCACGCATCCGCTTCACCCGCTCATACACCTTGGCACCTGATGTGATGACATAGATGTTAGAAAAAAAAGGGTCTGAATTCATGTTGAAACTACACATTTGATTGTTTTATTTATTATTTCATTAAAATGCCAGAAAAGGAAAATAACTTTTAAAGCCCCACAGTTTAGGCTGACATCCAGACGTGTCTCAGAGCATCTCATCATCGCTGTTCTACTGCAGCAGCACATAAAACAATTCAAATCGATCTAAAAATAAAGCCAAGTTTCCAAGTTTCAATGAATATAAACGCGTCCTGCTTATTCATGCGGCTTTGAAATGAAGTATTGCTGAGACAAGAAGAGAAAAGGTCAAACTTGACTCACTGCAGAAGGACTTGATCCCTGCTTTTCGGTA
Source organism: Craterocephalus amniculus (assembly GCA_036024015.1). Classification (NCBI taxonomy): domain Eukaryota; kingdom Metazoa; phylum Chordata; class Actinopteri; order Atheriniformes; family Atherinidae; genus Craterocephalus; species Craterocephalus amniculus. The sequence continues at coordinate 18,461 of JAVQJG010117579.1, forward strand.
CTCCTGCAGCCTGCGGATCTCTCTCCTCAACTCAAACTCCACTGCAAAGACAAAGAGACGAAGGCTGTTAAATGCAAATCTGCACTTCCCTGAACAGTTGTGAACTCTCACTGCTGCAGCTCAAGGCTTCATACCTCCCAATGAATACACCAAGACGGTTTTGTGAGGAGATGTGGGTTAAAAATAAACAAAAAAAAAAGATTGATCAACTTTTAATTAATCCCACATTGATTCATATGTATACTTTTCCAATAAGAACAGTGACTCTGTTCTTGCGTGACCTACTGATAGTGGCCGAGATCTTTGTATTCATTTACTACTGAAAGGTTGATTGTGCTCTCTAAAATAACACTTGTATTAACTTCTGGACACCCTATGATGAATGTAAAGCTGGAAAACAATCAGAAAATTCATGAATACAGAGAATACGGTAAATTGGTTTTGGTGGATCATCAATGTGCCTATAATCTTTCGCTAAGATGATGCCAGGTTTGCTTTTATTCATCCTCCAGTGGATTACATTTCACTTCTAACTATTTAGCATCTAATTACCTGTCAAATTAGGGGCTTAAGCCATGTTCAAAACCTACAAAATGCTTTGCAAATAACAGGAAGTGACATTGTCACGTGGATATGTTCTCTGAAATAATCTGATAATGGACTGGTAAACGTAGACAAACCATCTTTGAATTTCAGAATTGCATTAGAACAGATTATAAAAATTATCTGATTACTTCTGATGTCTTATTTTGATTATAAAGTAAACGGGCTCAATGTTTTATATGAAAAATAGTCATCTGAAAATACCCTTAATATCAAATAAAAATTGGTGTTTTTTCATAAATATCTGCAATGGAATTGTTATCAGATCAAATTTCATTAAAATGGAATTTAATAGGGCTGTGGAATCTAGTAGAATCAGGAAATCTGAACTATTTATGAGAGTCGTCACACAGCTCAACATCTACAACTTCAATGTTCATTTATCTTCCTAATTTGCTTTCTAGCTAAATACTAAAATTCATCACACCTATTTTTTTTTTTTAAACAGACTCAGACTGCAAAACTGTGTCAGCACAATGACTGGAAATGGGGGGAAAATGATGATCCTGATACTCTTCAAACAATTTGGACAATTTGTCCATACTTACAAAAAAACCCAATGAATTCTATTAGTACATCAACTAGAGCGTAGAGGTTATAGACGGGACTCTTATTCTTCATAAAGAAACTTTCTGTAGTCTCTACCAGTTGCTTAGCAACTGCTCAAAGTCAAGAAATTGTATTCCCTGAAATAGTGAACTATAAATTTGGAGAACTACAAATAAAGTAATATCATTTTGAAAACTGTCAGTCATTCTGACAGCCGAGTTTCAGACACTTCAACCCCTTTTCAGATGAGCAGTATCTGCTGCGGTAATGGAGCCTTAATTCCACATCACTGTTTTGTCTGCAAAGCGAAAGAATCGACGGCGACCACAGAGCCAAACGAATCAATGTCTGATGTTATATTGTCATGTACACACAGGCACTTTTTGTTTTTTGTACATTTCTGCCACTTACATTACACATATAAAGGTTTTATGTCAGAAATAAGCAACCTGATCATCAAAACAAACATAAAGTTGCTCATAATAAGTGGAGCTGGCAACTGGAGCCTAAAGTCTTTTATGTATTTAGATTAAATAATGTGTTACTCAATTGTTTCAGTAAAAGAGACAGAAAGTTTATTCTTATGAAAGAGAAGTATCTTGATGATTTTCTGTTCTGTTGTACATGCATGCGTGTGTGTGTGCGTGTGTGACTGTGTGCGTTGTGTGTATGATGATAAATGTAAAAACAGCTTTTGTTTTTGAACTTCTTTTTATTTCCAACGTTTGATTTTATGGTCTAAAGCACTTTGAGATGCTTCATGTATAAAATAGTGCTATATAAATAAAGTTTGATTTGATTTGATTAAAGTGTGCATTAAAGTGTGCATTGCAAACACTAATGTATAATGTAAGTTGCTTTAAAACTCCAGTAGGTATAATATAACTAGATGAGAACACTTTATACTGCCTAATTAGTGATCAAAACTATGATCAAAATTATTTTAATGTAATGAGAAAATATTCTTTACATGTCAGAGTCTTTTTTTTGAATAACCATTATAAAAACGCCACAATACTCAATAGCAACACTGCACTGTTTCATCCTACATCCTACTGTAGCAATGCCATCGCACTGAATAGACTGGGGGACTCTTACTAGATCTGCATTTTAGCATGTCTCAGACAAGAAGCAGAACATCCTCATAAAAGATATTTTATATTAGTTCAGATATCCCTCCATGTAAACACAGTGGGAAAAAGAAAAAGCACTTATAAAACCTCCTTTTGGGGCCAAACAATGTAACGGGCAGATTGGTAAGAGTCTGTTTTTCTGCAGTTTATAAAAGTCCATGCAGTCTCCGTACAGACCTCTCTGATGTAGCTGAACAAATACTCACATGCATGGCTTTCAATAAATTTGTCATGTTCAGTTGGTCCCACCACTCTGGCAAATCTTCTCATGACGTCATACAGCTCCTGCACCTCCTTTGGGTAGCATCTTTCCAGCACTAACAGAAACAAGAAGGAAAAGAGTGGGCAGCAGATATGAGCAAATGTAACTTGGGAACAAAAAGAAAGTCCCAGCCTCTAAGATACTTTTAACAATAAGCCGTTTGTGACATATTACGCTTTGTTTCGTGTAGCTCGCCACAGAAATCATCACTGAACCTGAATCTACAGGAAAGGCTGCAAAAAGATAGCAAAGCATCTTTCTCTCCAGTTTATAATGTGAGAAATAATAGCTGTTAACAGGAACAACAATGTTCTCTGAAAGAACAGAAATACTAAGAAAAAGGCACTTATGACAGCTGGAAATCAAAACCTTTTAGTTGTGTGCTGCTCCACTGTGCAGCAACATTTGCAGCTTCACTGTAGTCATCAAAATAAAACCTTTCCTATATGCCACTGACACTAGTATCTATTATCACAGGCTCTCTGTGGATGTGCTGATAAGATCAAGGCTGATGCATGAAGAAAATTCATTTCCTGTAGCAATTAAATACATTGGCATGATCCATCATTTTTATCCGTAACAACAACTTCGCTCTCAACACTCCAGGTGGCTTTATACACTGGAAATTCAAAACATCAAAACAAACGCCCTCTGTGAAATCATCTGTGGGTGGATTAATAAATAACACGAGTACTGCAGTTAACCAATTTTAACAATCACATATGTTACTTGTAAGAATATGCGTACATTTTACTTTCAGAGTGCAAAATTTCAATTAGATGAGGATGGCATATTTAAATGAATCATGTCACACGATTAAGGAGAGTAGCAGTTAACCTAATACTGATTGCAGAAAAAGAGCATTTTTTTCATGACATTTTGAGCTCGACTTTGCAGCTATAATTAATGCAAGATGTACCGGGAAATACATTTCCCCACTTGTTTTTTTAATGTCAGAAGATGATGGCATTAGAAAATATCTATGACTGAGTCTACTTGAGAAAATCAAAGACAACCTGAAGCCACCAGCTGGACGTTACCCATTAAACAAAACCCTCCTTCATGTAATAAATAAATAGATAAATAAAACGAAAACAAAACAAACAAAAACAAAACAACTTTAGCTTAATTTTACCCTGACAGTATATCAAGGCTGCAGATACAAGCTGTGAGAAAACTTTCCATTCCAGGTTGTGGGGACCCACTGGCCTGAATGTTTCAGATATTTTCCATGCCCCAACACACCTGACGGAACAACTCATCGGCTTGTCAACAACTGCTGCAGAAACTTGTAAATCATCCATTAATTCGAGCCATTTGTGTTGAAGCAGAGAACATTTAAACATGGAGCAGCACATTATACATATATTTGTTTTAATGCAGACTTGATTTTAGTCTCTAAAATATCCAAACTTGAATACATTTTGTAGCGAAAGATACTTGAATTTGTTATGGAAGAATATGAGGTGAATAGTTTTAGTGCGTAGTTTTTCGAGTTCAGGACATATAATTTAACTTGAACCGTATAATCCAAAAAAAAAAAATGAAACAATCACTTTGGAAGAACGCTCATTTATTAGCTAGTTAATTAAATAACACACATTACACAGTATTATTTATTAACTGGAAAATATGACTTTGGAAAAGAAATTCCGTATTCCTGAAACGGAGTCATTTTCACATCATCAAGTACAGGACAAATAAAAAAATAGTAAATAAGTTTCTTCTTATTTACATTTCTGACATAAAGGTCAACACGTCTAAATTTTTTGGCTGTAATGAAAAGCATTAGCTTAGAGAGCTTAATTACTTGTTGCATGCTGCTGATTAGCAGGAAGTCCGGCCTAAAAATGAGAGTTGTCAATGGACAATGGAGAGGATTATAAAACTCCATGAAGGCATTAAACGTCTTCTCCAGCAATATAAATAAAACTCTCAAATTTTGGGTATTCCTATTTTCGTTTTCTTCTTGTTTATTTTTGTTATAAATATTTTGTATTTAAACCTGTTTAAGACCCAAACTGGGCAGAGAGATCAAAGTTAAAATGTTTAGTCAAGGCTCTCAATTAACTTTTGTTGCAAGATTTTCTTTCAGTTCCTGATTTAAAATCAGATTAAAGAAAAAAATGGTTGAATCAAAAGATCCGAAAACCTTGCAGCATTAAAAGCCATCCCTGTCACTGTGACTGTCACGGCAACGCTCTGGTAATGTGAATTCACCACACTTAACTCACCCAACAAGCACACACACTCTGAGGCTTGTTGTGTTCGTCCATGTTGCTGAGTAACAGACAAGTGTTAAAAGCTGAGAGCAGAGCTGCTCTGTGTGTGTGTGTGTGTGTGTGTGTGTGTGTGTGTGAGTCGGTCAAGTTCCATCATCACAGTCCAAACATGAGAGTGCTAATTAGCAGCTGCCATTTCAGGCCGAACACATGAAGTCAGGGTCTGAACAACACCATTCCCATCCCTCCATGCAAACTGCTAACAGAAACAGCCTGAACCACCTGGTCACGCTGCCTCCATCGGCTCTGAGACGTAACACTGCGAGCCTCCCGAGCTCTGATACCGCTTCCATTATTGCATGTGACATACGCAAAAACACACACATCCTTTGTCAGTCTCCATGACAACCAGTCTGCAGCTCTACAGCTACTCCGAGTCTACCTTTTGTCTTGAAAGACTGGAGAGATAAGGGAGAGGAGGGAAAAGGGCTAACTGCAGGCTGAAGGAAGCATAAATAAAACATGAGAGGAGAAGTCTACGACTCACAAACCAGAGACGGCTTCACGTGGAGGTGCCAAGCGGGTGGACGTACTGACGAGATGCTATAATCGGACGAGCCCTTTCACAGCATCCCATGCCATTAAATGAAAAACCCACAAGATGCAAAGACTTATATTAGGGAGCTCGCTGAAATCCAACCGGTAACAGGTGGATCAATAAACCGAGTCCCCACATTTCAGTTATTACTGTACGCCGGCAAAGCTCATTAAATGGAGCCCCCCCCCTCCCCATATACACTATTCGTAGCCCTGATCGTAAATACAAGCTCTGCCAGTTGCCACACTTGAGCACCTCTGCGGGTCACAGAGGTTAACGTTGGTTATTACAGCTCAGTTGTTTGTGTGCTACCATGGAGACGCTCTGCAGCAATGTGACGGCTACATGTCACACTGAATACTGTCACTGGCTAAGCGTGTGTGAGTTTCAGAAGGGGACTTACTCTGGAATTTTCTCAGGTTGATCAATCCATGATCTCGTATGATCCTGAAAGAGAAGAACACTTAGATGCAACGTTTGCTGCAGTTTGTAAAAAGTAGCTGGAAATCAATTATATACCAACTGTACTACGATAATCTTTATGGGTATATTTCATGGTGGTGTTCCACTTTACTGTTACCTTAAAAAGAGTTTCTATAACTCTGTCCAGCATATTCTCATCACTCCAGTTAAAAAAAAGGAACATATTTTAGCAGCAGCATAAACTACAGTTTATCCTCCAACATTATCAGACAGCAGAACCAAACCTCTGATACTACTTGTAACAAATAAAAGCATCACAAAGATTTATTGCAGGACTATTGCATTCATTTCTGGAAGGTGTAGCAAATAAGACTCCAAACATTTGAAAACTGTTCAGTCTGTTTGAGGAAATGGCTTTGAAATGGTATTTCTGTATCCTTGGTCTGAAAATGACTTTCATGACCAAGCAACACACACTAAAGACAACCCAATTCCAGTTCAAAACTTCTCTGAAACAGAGCTCTCAGTTGTGAAGCTAACATTACTCTTGGTGCTCAGAAATACATAATATTTAAAAACATCTGCAAGTGAAGGGGGATATTATTTAAACCTTCTAAGGCCTGTTTTAAGGTTACAGAAAGCAGGGCCGCCGAGACCCACAGATCCTCTTAAACGTGAGCAGGGTCTGAACCTGGAAGGGTCTCTGACGAGTTTGCCTAGATAAAACAGGAGCGGCTAGACTTTGTAGGTGGAAAATGCCTGCCCAGCCACACATGCCGTTCCACCACACAAAGGGAGCACAAACTCATTAAAGCTGATTTAGAAACAGCAAGGCTCGTCTGTATCTGCCCAATATAGCCAGCTAGATGGCTCATGATGAAAGAAATCCTTTTACTCCCCATTATATCTAACTTGATTATTTTTTTCATAAATCATTAATTAATCACAACATCAGGGTAACAGACATGTACCCTCAGCTGTCCTTTGACTCGGTGCATTGAGCTTCAACTTGAATTTCTTTTCCTTGAATTGAACAGAAAGGTTGATAAGACACAAGTTACATGCTGCATGGACTTTAAGCCTTTCCAAAAGGCACAAATGATCCATGCATTTGTCAGGGTCACATGGTCAAACTGTAACCTCAGTCTAAATCTACAATTGCGTTAAAATCACCTTAGAATCACTGCAGTCTTCATCTTCAGCAACAGGAACTACCACTGTGAAAATTACAATGCTGCAATGAAGGGATAACCTTATGTGACTCACTTAATCATAAGCATTTTCATTTATCTGCTTTGGTCACAGTAAATCTGGCTGTATTTGCTTGTGTTTTGATTTCTGAGCCTTAAGACGGGGTGGAGGAGTTTCCAGGAAGCTCAGACTGCAGTCCAGTCAGCTCCTGTTCCACAGCTGTTTCCTATCAAGGCTTCCTTTTTAAGGACTGCAGTAGCAACCAAACCTCACCAGATTCTCTCACTACCAGTGTGGTTATTTAGCCGTTCCTGCTGCACTCACCTGTCCGCTACTCCCACCACCCACTTCCTGCTCAGGACTCACAACCAACTTCCCCCTCACTCAGGACTTCCACCCGAATACAAACTGACAACCTGGACCTTTCTGCAGACTTCCACTCTCTGTTATCAATAAACCTGGTCTGTCTTTTTTATACGTTTGCTCATTTGTTTTTAAATGTTTTTATTCCCTTTGTCAAACGGTTAGGTTCAGTCAGTGATAGCTTTATTTTTCTGTGTTTTATGTGATATTTGCAATATTCATACCTAATGTTTTATGTGGTAATATTGATGTAGGAGAAAAGTCTGCTCTTATAGCCTTTCCTTCCACGACTGTTTAATGTGCACAGCTGGCCAAAACCGCGTTAAAGCAACACATGTGCCAGCTTTTGTGATGCAAACATTTGAATGGGAGGGAATAGAATATTTTTATGTAATCTTAGAGATAAGCACATAAACACAAGCAGCAATAACATTGCTCTGTCTAAAATGCAAGACATACGATTTCTGACAAAACACTTTCATGCTGATTGAATACTTTTCCTTTGCCAACCAAATACTGGGCAAACGTGTCAAACATTCTGGCACGCAAGCTGTTCAAAGGGGTACAGGTACTTTGGCTCATTTTGAAAAGTAAAAAAATCATCTAAATAAACTAAAATTTAAATCTGCAATTATTGTCAGCTTCTAACTGAAACAATCCCGGTTTCACTGAAGGACTTGGTGTCTTGAAAAGGCTAAAATAATTAAAGTTTTAATTAGACATTACAAATGAATCAGCACACGGATTTGAAATTGTCTGCTTTGTACATCTTAATTTGGTATTTAATTAGAATATTTAATCTAAAGGCTTTAAAAGGTAACATTGGGAATTGAGGCTCCAGATTGTCAATACAGGAGCTAATGATGCCATCTGTTGACGGACTGGACTTATTGCAGACTACTGAATATTTTCATCACTTCACAAATCCAGAAAATCTCAAAAAATGACTTACTTCTTTCTTCTCTGTCTCTCTTTTAATCTTGAATGATATATGTCAACAACTGCAAGCTTCAGTGCTGCAAAAGAAGCATGGCCCACACAGTTAAAGTCACCATTGTTATCTAATGGTCAATAAAAACACACACAAAAAAACTTCATTTACCACGAAGGATGTCTGAATCATCATCCACAAAGTCAATGTCTTTCAAATCCCATTCTGCATAGTTGTCAAACTCCTGAAACAGAGATAAAAAAGGATTTTCATTATCTGCCAGTGCGATCAAAGTTCACATTAAACCGAACAATTATGAAATATTAAAGGTAGGGGAGGAGATCCTGGAAATACAATTCAAACAAGCTACATTTGGGAAATACACAATTCAAAAATTGTTTATTTAATTGGCTTCAATCAGGGTGTGAAGAGGATTTTAAGCAATATAGTAAAAAATGCTCCTGGAAAATACCTCCTACCCTACCTTTAATTAGAAAAGAGGACAGTTGCAAACGCCAACAGACCTGATTTCTAAAAGGATCAAAATTAAACACAGGATGAATGTATCCACTCACCTCCATGAAGTCTGCTCTAGCCGGCATGTATCCTGCCATGTCTCGAGACAATACAGAGTCAAACGTAGGCCGAGGGGGCTCATCAGAGGCTGTAATATCACCAGAATATATGCATGAATAAAATAAGACAGACTGAAAATATAAAACCATCTCCAGCTTCCCCTAATAAAGTTTAAGTGTAAAAGATCTGCAGTCAGTGGGGTGAAGATTTTGAACACCGAATGAACACAAAGGCTGCAGCAGATGGAAATCTGTCTGTTCGTTTCTGTCCCTACTGTCAGGTCTTGAAGCATTCAAGCTTGACTCACATTTTATTTCAGGTTTTTTTTCTAAATACAAATCTCCCATCTGGATTGTTTCATTAGAGATCCTTCATTAACAGCTTTCAGACACCTTGTTCAAAAAGAGCACCGCTTAAAAGCAACCAGAGGGAAACTAGGCAGGATTGTCAGCATACACACAAATGAAAGCATTAAATAAAACCAAGCTGGGAGCTAAAACATTTGGCTTTGATCACAAATCATTACTCTTGCCCTTATGGCTGGTTTGATGTACTAGCCACACAGGTTGCACTCAATAATACAGAGCATTACTGATATTAAAAGCACTGTGAGTGCTGTGAGTAAGAGGTGTAAGGCAGCATGGGCACATACGTTTAAAAGGAATTGCTCCTTCGGCAAATCGAGAGTCTTTTGTTTTCCGCAGGCCGAGTAACGTGGAGGAGAAGAGTGGGTTATTGATAAAATTCTTCATGTAGTGGCTCTCGCATTCTTCTTTCGTTTTGGTGCGCATCTGGTATGCCACATCCTGCCTAAAGAAAAAGGAAGGAAAATAAATGAATGCAATATATTAGAGAAAAGACAAAGATTTGACCTGTAAATATATTCAACACTGTTGTTTTGCACTACTTGAGTAGCATCAAAAATATTATGGACCAAAGACACAGAATTCATTGCCAGTCATCATAAACTGCAAAAAGTATGGCTGAAATTCTTCCATGCCAAACATATAACATTCATGTGTTATATTATAGCCTAGAAGTCTTACAATTAGTATGTAACTAGTTAGCAAACAAGGCCATTTGTAAATACTTTGATAAAGACATTCAACCTTCAAGCTATGAAACTTTGACAGAAACACAAGCTGAAACACTGAATGATGACAAGAGCAAGTGCCACAAAGGAAACATAAAACTAAGTGAGAACATTCAGGTCTTTTGTTCATGAAATGCAAGACAAAAAGCCCCTCACCAGTTCCCAAACCCACAGTCCATGACTGCTTCCAGCAGCGCCATCTCCTCTTGCGCGCTCCATCCAGGTTCCAGCACTGGGAAGTCTGATGTCTGAGGAAGCAACGCATAAAGGCATGTAATGACAAAGTGTTTTAATGCAACAGCAAGAAAACAGCAGGATATTTTACTCACCATGATTTCATATTTGTGGTCACTCTGGTGTTTCTTGTATTCAAAACCTCTGGTGAAACACTGGAACAAAACAAAGTGTTAAAGATGAGAAGTTGCATGCAAAAGAATGATTTGTTTTTTAAATGATCCACAGTGTTATTTAAGAGAGAATTGTAAATCTAAAATCAACATTTAAGTTTATTCAACACATTTGGTCATCATTTAGGCTGAAAGAAAACCTAATTTGTTTCCCATATGTTCATGATGCAGCTTACCAACAGTATGGTCCCTCCATTTTTAGATAAAGATATGTCCACCCAAAGTGGCAGCAATCAAATAATTTAGTGAGTGCCATTGTCAATATTGCTCTCAATACCATCTGCTAACTACAGCATTAAATTTTCCCAACACAGCTGTCCCGCTGGATTTTACACTGTATTGAGGCACAGCTGTTGCAATTGTATCTAATCTGATTGTGTAGCACTTTCAGAAGTGGTTTGGATCAAATTTACAAAATTAGGCTTGGACCCTCAAATTTTGTAAAAAAAAAAGAAAAAAAAAATCAATATTAATACAATTTGGATCTAACAAATAGCATTTAAACTGATTTGGGCCAGCATTATAAAAAAGGCCTTTATTTCATTGTACACTAAATTTGATGGTTTATAAGATACTTCCTTACAGGAATATTTAAACATATCACAAAAATCTTTCATTTGAGGGGGTAAAAATAATGTAATGCACAAGTATCTGTAAATATTTTTCTGCATTTCTCTTGTCAATTTATAGGGACACATACTTAATTAAATAACAACCTACTTGCATTTCATAAGAAACGTATTACTAAATGTAAACAAACACTATTTTGTAGCCATGCACTCTCTCTGTGTTATGTCTCCACAGTTTTCATTCATGCAAAGTAGTCTGAAAGTAAATAAGAGCTCTAAAAGTATGTATCTGACATGTACCTGGAGGCAAAGTAAGAAAGGTGAAGGACCACATTCTGCACACTTGATGTATGGCTCAGTTAGATAAGATGAACAACTTCTGCATGGTGGTTTATCAAAGGGATCATCTGAAATAAACAACATACATCAGATTATACTTACGAATTAAGAAGCCTGATAAAAATATAAAAAGTAGCCGAAATGATTTAATGTATAAATCGAGCCATTAGTAGGGCTGCTTTGATTCTGTTAAGAGAGTCAGACTCACAGTATTTGGCTGTAAATGTTACAGCCATCTGGGCTAATGGACGATGTGAACTAGCAAGCTTTAGTTATGAGGTTTCTATTGCATAAACTGAAGTTATCAAGCAATAAATGGTAGAATATGTTTTTATAGCACATCTTGAAATGTTATCAAACGGTCTGTTCTGATCGTTTTAACGTAGCTACTGCTACTCGCTATCGCTAAAATTAGCCAAACAAAGCTAGCTGTGTGGGACTGAAACGGCAAAAGTTACCACTGTCAAGCTGCAGTGGTAACATTTATGTGAATGTTATACCTATAATACTCACTTGCAAAAGATGCTAGACGGTCCATTCGGTGAGGTTTTCAACAAAACTAATAGCAGAATCGATGTTTTAAATTGATCTATTTATCCGAGCTCGCTCATAACCCTGATAAAGACAAAGCTAGTCGAGTTCGCACAGGTCGATGATGGGCGATCCTGCACAGATTTCCAAAGTTAAAAATAATAACAGAATTACCAGGAATTAAGAAGAAAATATAACAGGTATTAACTATGTTTGACATCAACCTGTTATAATAATTTCTACAATGAATACTTCCAAAAAAGACGGTCCAGACAGATAACCGAATAACAGGATTTACCTCAGACTGAAGAAATATTTGTTCTTATTTACAAATAATGTCTTATATATCTTCAAAAACATTCAGTTTAATTTATTTGGAGGCCAAGTTCAACTTTATATAATGAAGATATCAAACTGCTGAGATTTAGATTTTTTTAAAATGCAAGTAAATGTATGTGCATTGATATGTTCTAAAATGCACACTGTGGTCAACAAATGGTAGCAGTTACAATGTCCCCAGTCATCTTGGAGTCTTATCATTGCCTTTTCCTGCTAATTTGTGTGCCTCTTTTCTTTTGGCCAAAAGTCAGTTTACTGATACAAGATCCCCTGTGATTAACAACTGGGTCTTATAACATATGAAACACTATATATTTTACCGAAATGTCTCATTGGAAAAAGGAAACGTAGAAAGACCTAAACATTTTTTCCACTTAATTGTGTTAACTTACAGGTCTGTCTCAGAAACTTAGAATATTGTGATAAAGTTCTTTATTTCCTGTAATGCAATTAAAAAACATGAAATGTCATACATTGTGTATTCATTACAAATCAACTGAAATATTGCAAGCCTTTTATTGTTTCAA
>JAVQJG010117597.1:0-10725 GCA_036024015.1 Craterocephalus amniculus
TAACAGGAGCAATCTTAATAGATATGGCGCTAATCGTAGAAACATGACCGGAGCAAAACAGCGCAGCAAATATTGATTTGCGCAGCAGTTCAGCGCTCGTCATAAATCAGCGCCTTAGTCAGAGCAAAGGTGCTCCATGTGAACACAACTATTGTCTCAGTATAGTCGCACTCCAAAATCATCATCATTGTGGCGTCACATGACAGTTGCCACCATGTCTCTGGCATTTGGCAAAGGCTGAGTTAATTAAAATAGGTCTCAGCACAGCCTTCAGCCACAACTTATTCCAACTTTTGTGCAATTATCACATAATTTGACAACTGCCTTTCAGGTCACATTGTCACTGTTTGAATAATTGCTTCCAGTGTCTGTCACAGATTGCATGGTAAAAAAAAAACTTATTCCATAGTTTCAAAAGGGGTTAAAATGAGATTTAGAAAGAACAATAGGTACAGCCTTCTGTAGAGCAAAACCACCTGTTATAATGGCAAATGGCAGAAGTTTTTTGTATTTATGTTCCATTATCACAGTTTTAAGTAAGGCAGTGACTATAATGTAGACAAAACAGCATACATATAATTTACACATAGTAAATATTTGTGTTTGATAGTATTAAAAAATTGAACTGAACCCCAATATCTCTTTTGCAAGATAGCTGGGGAAAAGGAATGGATATTTTTGTTACAGTGTAACCTTTGGACCCTCACCCCCCTGCTGTGAGCTCCAATAAAGTTTGTCACAAGGATGTAGGCAATGTCTAATTAAACAGAGGTCTAGTCATCCAGTGGCAAAGTGGCTGACACAGTGTGGTGACAAACCAGCACAATTAACACATCTCCTAACCTCTACCTCCAAAACTCTGGTATTTGAGATAATTTTATAACCACTTAATAATAAAATAAGTTCATTGGCAATTGGGATTTTCAACTTATTAAACACCAAAGGATGTCTGCCTTTGCCCTGCTGGCATCATATCACTGGACTACTAGTGTATGTTTAATTAGTGTTGAGAACTGACAGGCCTGCTGCTCCAAGTTCCTTGATGTTTGCTGGTTGCCGTTGGCACCACTGACCACATAATCATTGCTGGGCACATCAGGGACAAGGCTTGATTTTCAAAGCCTTTCGCTCCACCGATTCGCTGTGCATTCATGAGATTGATCACAGTGGTTTATCTGTGGCAACATGTGCTTCATCCCTTCAGATTTGGGAGGTGGTTGCCTGAAGGGGTTGTGTCCTTGCTCCTGCTCTGGCTGAGGCGCCACATGTGCTGAGAGGAGGAGGGACACTGTGACAGCTATACAGCCACGGCCCATCAGAGGCAGCCTGTGGCCCCCCCTTTTGATTAAAACAAGGGGCCGAAAGAGGGACTGAGGGGGAGAAAGAACAATCTGGAGGGGAGGAAGAGAGTTAAAGATACCATCAACTGTTGCTTCAAAAGAAAGACAGATACGAATGACCTAACAATCATAGGTCTTCAGCTCAATTAAACCAGAATTATCTCTTATCTTTCTCTCGTCTGTAAGCTGTCATATCAAAAGAAAGAAACACTGCCGCAGGCTCGATAGCAAAGTAATATTAGAATGTCCAACACAACGAAAGAAAACAAACAAAAATGGTTTATATACGAGGCTGGTCTTGAGTGTGAAAAAAGAACAATATTTCTCTTACATTTAAGAAACAAGAGAGAAAAAAAAATTTCCACACTGAATACAAAGCAAGAATGGGATTTAAATGGATGATAATAAATGTGGCAGTACTAAATCAAAGCAGTAGATATTTAGCACTGTTTTTGGTATTCAGAAGATGGTGCCATTTGTTTGAGTATTCATTGTGTTCATGAATCTGTTTACTTACTCCCTGTAGTTTTACAACCCTTTGCAAAAACATGTTTTTTTAATATATAAACAATGTTTGACAAAGCCAGAAGTCCATATTCAAAACATATGCACATTCTATATTAATTTGTCAGGGTTTTCAGAAAAAAACACAACAAACCATGTCTAAATCGATATCGTTCAGCTCAGACTGGGACTTCCACCCTCCTGTTGTTTAAAACACATGGGTACAAGGAAGGTATTTTCATACACAACACCTTATCTGCCTGATGAATTTCAAGCAAAGCAACTCTTAGAATATTTATCTCAGCCGCTGTCTGACTTAGTTCTTATAATTATAACACATTTGATCACCTTTTTCCACCAATTAGCAAGTAAACATTGTATCATGCAAGGATATGAGTAAAATCTTAAACTATTAAGTAAGAAATGTGATCAAGCAAGCCTGGAATGTTCAAAGTGACTGGCCATGTGATCATGTCTTGTTCTCCTGCTTCACTGCAGTATTTTACAATATAGTTGCAGAACCGAGAGACTTTTGACTCAGGCAAGAGAGGGAAGAGTTGGGGTAATTTACACTAATTTGAGCGAACTCAAATCTCAGATCCTATTCCACAGGAGACCCCGAGAGCACTTTCAGACGGTCAAAAAACTGCGGTAGTGTAACCAGAAGAACAAGATCATTATTTCCATTGCACTTGTTCCATATACTATAAGATAAAGACAAACCCAGAGGGAAAGGAATTGGCATTGATTTTTCTTTAGAAATTGATTTTTCTCTTCACTGACAACAGTGTGAAGGTTTAAGAAATAAATCAACAGGAGTGAATATGAACAGCAGTAGTTCATGGAATTCTTATTTCAACATTCAAACCTCTCATCTGTGGTGAGCTATTAAGGGCAAAATAAAGTGGTGCATGCACACTTTTAAAAGTTTTAACTGTAAAAGTTTAGAACATGAAGTTCTTCAACACATTTCAAGCTGAGCATTTATCCAGATGGCTTCTACTTTTTTGTTATTCTAAGGAATGAGTTTAAAAAGGGTATCTGTTTCAGTTCTTTTTAATTATGGATGATCAATAACATCATATAAAGCTAAGTGTGGCAATGATAGGAG
The DNA here is from genome assembly GCA_036024015.1 of Craterocephalus amniculus. NCBI lineage: Eukaryota > Metazoa > Chordata > Actinopteri > Atheriniformes > Atherinidae > Craterocephalus > Craterocephalus amniculus. The sequence continues at coordinate 2,956 of JAVQJG010117597.1, forward strand.
TCCAGTGCATTGGGAGCATTTGCACTATTAGTGTTTGTTGACCTTGAAAACATACCACTTCCATTAATTGGAACATTGTTTGCAAGGACTTGGCCACCAGGGTATTTAAACCAAGAGTCATGAGACAGGGTGACTTAATGACTGCGCCACAGGGGAGACATGGTTTGCTACACACTTCCCCACAAATTAAGGCAATGGCATCACATAGCTGCAGTGATTTCTGTCTGTAGGTACAAATCAGTAAAAGGTTTAGTGACAAGTTGTGAAAAAAATCAGAAGTTGGATTGACATGTATTGTAAAGTACTTTAATGTATGATTAAGCATATTTTATACATGATTATGTATATAAACGTATCGCAAGAAGTAAGGAAAATTGTGTTGTTGGCTTATTTATTTATCATAACAATGCTTTACTTTCCAATTGCACTCTTGACTTTATGTTTTAAACCGTTCATATTGATTTTGCTGCCTAGAGCATTTGGATTATAGGTTCAAGATGGACAGAAAACTTTAGTGATTCCTGCACTGTTGCAGTAACACCTTGAGATGGACGCAGCGTGATGATGTGGGGCATAGCTTATTCTGCCATTTATTTGTGTTTGGTTTTGCTTATTGGATTGGATAATTGAAGTCTGAGGAAACGTGGTATTCTGGGGCTTCAGTAGCATGTGAAAGAACCTTGCACAGTCACAACAGCCTAGCACCACTTTCTCATTGTGTCCCTACTCACACAATACCATTCTTTAACCATCATTTGGTGTAAGCCAGTCAGTGTGGTTGTGCTGGTCACTCTGGCACAAACAGTACATCCAAGCTGATCCCTCAAGTGTTCCATGGTGATGATGTCAGGACTGCAGCCAGGCCATTGCATTCTCTTTATTCCCAAATTCTAGAGTGGAGAGAGACTCACAGAGCAGGTGTCTGTCCTTTGGGGGCAAGCAACTTGGAGAATAAAGTTTGGTCCCTAAGATAAGGGACTTCTTCCAGAATCTCATCTCATTCTGCCATAGGGTTGTGTTGCTGGAGCCCGAGCCGACCAGACCTGGATGATCCCCATGATGACCCAATGGACTGAGCAGGCATACCCCCAAGTAAAAAGGATCCCCATGAGTAAACCACTAGAGTTAAACAATAAGATCAAATAAAAGTGGCAAGTAAAAAACATTAATAAAGGAGTTAATAAAAGCAATGTACTTTGGTAAAACAATACAACAATAAGAATAAATAAATCTATAAAAATGTTACTAAAATAAAAAGAAAAGTAAAAATTCGGATAAAAAGGGAGGTCTTGAGTCTAATTTTGAAAACATCAAAAGTCTCTGCAGCCCGGAGGTTCTGCAGGTTGTTCCAGTCAAGTGATGGAACAAGACTTCACTACAAATTTTGGTTATGACTTTGGCAACAACTAAAAGGCAGGTACCAAAGGACCTCAGGGTCCCCAAGGGTTCATCGTCTTAAAGGAGCTCAGATAAATACGAAGACCCAAGACCATGAGGCATTTATGAACCGTTAAAAAATCCCTTAAAATCAATCCTGAAACTGGTGTAATGGGTTCCCGCCCACTGGTCCTCACACTGGTCCCCATCAGAACTTGTGACACTGAGTTCTGGAGTAATTGTAGGATAGAAATACTCTTCTGGGGTGGATCCGAGAGCAGGGAATCACAATAATCTATTCTGCAACAAATAAAAGCATCAGCATCTCCGTGCTGACACGAGAAGAATCTGTAGGCCAATCCATACCATCACACTGCCTCCACCAAAAGCTGGTATCAACAGTATATTATGTGTCTTCTCCAAATATTTCCTCTACAATTTAGCTACCACTGGACCCACTGCTGGAATTAATATTCCTCCAAATGTCCAGGTTTGCATGCACTTGTCACCAACACCAGTACAGTATAAATGGACCGTATGATGCACGGCAGTCATGGCATTTCAGGCAGTCAACAGCAGAATAAGCTGTTTGGCATTGGCAAACAAGATTTGATAAATTTTTCATGGATAACCTTGATAATCCACTCTTCTATTTATCCCGTAAATGCATTTTTTCTTCAATGTGTGGCCTAATTTTAAAGGCAAAGAAGTTTTCTCTTGTTACAGTATTTATTACCAGGAAGCATTTTTATAACAAAAAACCAACTACATATTTCCTTCTAAATATTTAGATATTCTGTTCAACATCTGGAGCTGCAACCCATAAAATTGTATAAAATACTGTACAATCATTTATTGAGGGTATGCTTCTCTCTCTTCTCTCCATCCAAACACTAGTGGTCAAATTCGCATGTCAAGTGGAACAGCACTTCTTCAGCACATTGCTCCTTTTATTAAACGAACTCTGACACGTCTTTTAAAGCAGAAGTAAGGAGTCGTCCAGACAGAAAAAGTTTATATCCATGGGATATAACACCAGAGACACAGATGATTTCAGTATATTTCATATGAAACAGTGTCTGGATAGGGTATTTCTCCTTTAATTAAAGGTCTTCCCTGAAGTGCATCACATCCATATAGGTATTTACTGTTACACTTCCACTAAACACAAACCTCATATATACAGTACATTCCTTCCTCTGTTGCTTTCTCCCTGCATTTCTTGAATTCATTTTTAATGGGAAAAAAATGCCAATACTTGTTCATGTGGTTTGGTGCACAAAACGTTTAAATTTCACTCACCCTACAGGTCACTTGCTTATATTTGAGAATGACTAATGACCCCCCGCTTTGCTTCATGAGCACCATGTTCTTTATTTGCATTAAACTGTGTCAGTTTGAATGAAATTAATATAATCAGGTAAAACTGTACAAAGGTTGTTTCAAAACTGACATGTTCCATTCAATTAGGTTTTGCACTGATTTAACTATAATGCACTTAGCCTGAAAGAGGTGACATGTTGACAGCCAATTTGATATACTTTTGGTTCTTCAGTATGTTACATAGATTGCTAAATATATTTTCAATTTTAGCAATTAATTCATTGTGACGGAGTGACCCGTCACAATCTGACTTATTCTACATGCACACACACATACACATATATCCACAGGTTTGCATTTGTACATGGTTTATATTATGTGTCGTTGTTGTATGTTGTTTTGTTTGTTCCCGGGAAGTGTGTATTGTTTGTGTTTTGTGTGGTGTAATTGTTGTGGTGGCACAGAGCACAGCTGACTCAAAACCGGAAGTCCTGACGACGGGGGCGGAGCTTAACTTTTTATGATCGGGAGGAAGTGAGCGTAGTGAGGGTGTAAGCGAGAGCAAGGCACTTACAGTGGTTGGTGTCAGCTGTGTTTGTAGATGATGCTGGCCATGGTGAGACAAAACTGTTTGTCATAGGTCTGGACTGAAAAAAGAACACATTTTTGGTGGGAGACTCAAGAGCACAATAAAGCTCCCAAAAAGGAGAAAAAGCGTCCTGTTTCCTTTTATGGGGTTAGTTTCGATCGGTGGACTCTGATCCAGGTGGGACCCTGAACCCAGTCTCATCTCATTCATATCTAAAGAAATCCAATGGAAAAGTGTTTTGTAATTACAGTTTTTCAATGGAAATATTAATGAATTGCATTTTGAAAAAGGTATTCATTATACTGTGATTTGTGAATGTTTTTTCAAACCTGTTTCTAAAAGGAAAAACAGTTAACACAACTCATGAGTTCGGTTATAAATACCTTTCCGTTTTATATATTTAAGAAGGTCATTCCCTTTTCCATTTTCATTTTCTTTTCCTCCTACATTTTAAAATCATTTTTGCATTTGCGTTTGCGTAATGTTTACTCTTTTCATTTAGCTTTTGCGTCACACTTGCGTCCCTTGTCTCAGCTCTCTCATTAGAAAGCCATTCTTGTGTTTCTTGCGTTGCGTTTTTTGATAATTTTGTGAAAAAACAATTTAAAATCATTGAAGTTTAAGAGAACCTCATCCTATGAATGCTTCAAAGAATCCTTAAAGTATTTGAATTTTCCAATTTTCCGATATACTGTCAACATGGTAAGCTAGATGTTAGCGAGCTGTTGAGATACATTGTGGCTGTGACCAATGAGAGAGCTGGAACAGCTCGAGGAGCAGCTGTGATCGGTTTAACTTGGTTTTTACTGTGATCAGGTCCCAGAAGTGTCACACAATTTCTAAATGGAGGGGGTAAATCATTAAGGAAGTGTAGCTGCATAAAGGATTTGAGGGAAAATGGAAAATTAAAATTGGAGAGGGAATTACTTTTTTAAATATATGCAATGGAGGTGTATTTATAACCAAATTTATGGATTGTGTCATTAAATTCTGATTTCAGAAGTACGATTTCAAAGTGCATTTTCAAATCAGTTTTTTTAATAACGAATTAATGAATATAATATGCAATTCCTCTTTATTATTGCAATCAAATGTACAATTACAAAATACTTAGCAAATTGATTCATTTTTTTATGAATTAATTGTTGAATTTAAAATTACACTAAGCTATATACATATTCATTTTACAATTAATTAGCCTACTCATCCTGGAAACGCTGCATTGCCCTCCTGGTCCTCCAAGTACGGCAGCATGTAAAGAGTGACACACTGGAAACATGGTGGTTCTGAGAAAGCACAAGATTAGTGGGTTTTTCTCTGCCTTTGTTCCTAATATATCCATCAGTGTGCAGGGTAGGTAATTATTGCTGAAAGGTAGAACAAGGAAGTGGTTTTTAGGCGTGCAGAAAGCATTCCTCAAAATGATGACCGAAGGAAGTGAGATCAGAAGCAATTAACTACTGTAAGGGAGGAAAGTCACAGGGCTCTAAATCGTATTGTCCCAAGGCACATGGTCCATGCCACTGTTAATTACTGAAGTAACTCAGACACGTGTAAGGACTTCTTTTATTTATTTTAATCTTTTTCCCCCACGTTGTTTCTCATTTAAGGCATATTTGCAAAAGAGAAAGTGTACAAATGCATATTTTACGTTTTTTTAAACGTATTTTCTCATTCCAGATTTCACATGTAGTTTATCCTGCTTAACTTTAGAAAAACAGAAAATTCCTAACCTGCCAAATGAAACATCTTTAAGATTGCCGTCGTAGCCCTCTGAAGTATAGATTGACAAGCGTTAAATAGCTTGGCGGCAGCTTCTGTATGCTCTATTATCAAAAGAGGACGTGTCGACTGTTCCTCTTTAATGCATCGAGACTTTTCCTGTAGCGCCCCGTCTCTGGCCTTCATCTATGATTCATTTTTTTTACCCATCATTCCTGGATACGCCCTCCACTCCCCGGCTTCTAGACTGCATGTGGGGCATAGCGGAAGTTAGCTGACACCTAATCTGCTCAACGACAAACTGAACCAGTGGTATTTATTGAACTCCTCAGCGAATACTAATTTGTCAACGAATGGGGCGAGGAGGAGATCAGGCGTAGAGCATATGCAGACAAAACATATAATGCAGCAAGAGCAAGGTTGTGGGGTCACCCTCAGAAGATCCTACTAAAATGAAATAAAAATTCACTACATCACCCCCCCACACACACATAAACACCCCCACACACCTTGTGAATATATCTAAACAAGTTAAAGCTGACCAAACCTTTCTGTATTTCTCAGATTAAACAAAATCTCTTTGACCAACATCCAGTGATTCTCTATGCTGACACCTCCCCTGCAGATAATTTCCTTGTGTGCCTCTGTGTACACATTCCCTTTCTTCACCCTCTATCAAATTTAATCAGTCTCAGCTTTCCTCATAAGCCGCAGCAGCATGCGCAGTAAAAATACAACAGGACTGACAACAGCAGAACTCTATTAATTCCTCAACCACCACGGCTGCTGGTCCTGTATAATATTTGTTTTAGCTCTGAAGGAAGAGTGGGATATGTAAATTGTCTGGAATATGTTTTTGATTGGAGATGCTTTCCCCATGGCAGTGAAGTCTTTATCTGTATACTACAGTGTGTGTTCCATTTCCTCAGCATAGGATTTAATGTTTCAACAGCAAAAAATAAAAAATAAAATAAATAGAAGAAAAAGCACAAAGTACTGTATTTTAAACTGACCAACAATTTCTTCACAGAGCGTCTATACAGCATCAAATATATTTAGATTTAATGTGTCTTTATATTTTTTGTATTTTCATTTTTGAAAGTAAAGCTAAACATACCACCATGCAGAAAACCAAGGCGAGCTGTGAGATGTTTACTGGCTTGCAGTTTCCTGTGTCAAGTACCAACCAGCCACCACATGACATATTCATTCATTACGCCATTCACAGGCTCCTTATTTAATTAGACATGGCAAGGCATTTGGTTAATAAATGGTGAGTAACTATAAGCCACATCTCACAACCACGCTTTACTGGCATTAACTAAATAATTGAAAAGAATTCCCCTTGAAATGCCCCAACCTTTCCACCTTCCCACTGCCTTGGAACAAAATTGCTTTGACATTTCCTGACTTAAAACTACTACTAATTTGCTTGGTTGTTGTCGCATTATTTGTTCATTTCAGCTACTTTTTTTCCACCTGGAAGTTCATTAAGTGAATCGATTAAATCATCTGCAAGGGCAAAAGCTGAGGTGCTGCCATGTGATCATTGTCGTTTGTTTATCTGTCACTTTGGCGGTCTCTATGTTTGTCTACATAATTAACCCAAAACTACAAAGAAAATGACCATGAAAGCATGTGTACAAGTGTACAAAAAGACAGCTTATTATCTTTTCACATCCTTTTGTGTATTTGCTATTGTTAGTTGAGAATTTGACATTTATTAAATTCACATTGTTTATTGCAGAGTGTAATTGCAATAGAATAGCTGCAGCATTCAAATCAATACAGTAATTTCTAACCGCATGTTACAGGTATGGAATGTCCAAGGAAAACTAAGTTCTAGATTATGGTAAGAAAGCAGCTGAAATGCTCTGTTATGGAATAACTGTTTAACAGGATGTGAAAAAAGCCATTTAAGCTTGCGCTATAGCAGTAGACGGTAGCTCCTTAACAAATAACCCCAAAAATGAAATTAAACTCAGAGTTCATACCAGCTCATAGATTCCTATAAACACTGACCTATAGTACATGGATCCAAATTGTATTTCTCCTTTTTTGGAAATCTTTTCAGCTGAAGAAGAAAATTATTCCATGGAGTACAAAGTAGAATATTGCTTGTTCCAAAAGAAATTTGCATAAACAAACACACATAGTTTAGTGTCCAATGAAAACAAAGCTTGTGAACATGGAACACAAGGGGGCAAGATGGAACAAGGTTACAGCCTCTGGTACAGACATCAGTTCACCTGACATCCTCTCATAGAAAATAATAGTATTTAAAATATCCTATTCTAAAATTTTAAATGTTGCTGAAGGGGTAACTTTCAAAGAAACAAGTAGGAAAGAGTAGAGTAGGAGGGTAATACTTTACAATAAAGGACAGAGGGATGACCAGGGAACAAATGGTGAACATGTGAGGAACAACCTCATTAATGACTCCTAATCAAATGTATTTAGTAGCTAATGGTTAGTTAATTATAGGTAGAGTTAAGAATGAATAAAAATACTCAGATAATTGATCTTTAATGATAAGTTAGCACAGTGCTGACTAAGGGAGCCTGTAACAAGTCAGATGAACCTGGAATGGATATTCACTTAAAGGCAGAATTTGTAATAATTTCCATATAATTCTAGGTAAAAAAATAACTACAACTATAATTATTTATCTAAAAAACATACCGTTTGACATTTTTGCATATGTGATATTTTTTGACATTACAAAGTTATTTTTCCTTTTAAAATTTTTTACTTTACGT
>JAVQJG010117622.1:0-27277 GCA_036024015.1 Craterocephalus amniculus
ACAAGTTTTTGTGGACTTTTTTCACCGGGCTCTATTTAGCATCGTTGTAGCCGCAGGGAAATAAGATGTAAACTTCCCGATATCTCCGGCTACATGATGAATATCAAGAAAGTGTTCCAACGTCTCAATCAGCAAGAGGGTGAGTAAAAAAATGAAGGCACATCATTCTGACGGCGGAGTATTCCTTTAATTATTCTCACTGATTCAGCACGCGGTTAGAAACATTTACTCAGAGATTTTGCTCCATATTAACATGACAGCATCACACAGTTGCTGCACACCCATAATGAGAATATCCCATTCCACCTCAACCCAAAGGTGAAATACTGGCCTGAGATGTGGTGGTGGCTGTGGAGACTGGTGGAGTCCAGAGAAATCACTGTTATGATGGAGATGATCTGAGCTTTCAGACATGGTGCATCATCCTGCTGGAAGTAGACACACCACCAGCTGCTTGTTCCACTGATACAAGGCAGGATGGATCTATGCTTTCATCTTGGTTTCACCAAATTCTGACTCCAACAGCTAAGTACTGCAGCTGAAACGGAGATTCATCAGAGCAAACAACATTTTCCATCTTTTGTTGTCCGGTTCTGGTGAGTCTGTGTGAATTCCTGTTCTTAGCAGACAGGAGGGGCATCCAGTGTGCTCTCTGCTGCTGTGGCCCATCTGCTTCAGGGTTGGATGTGTTGTGTGTTCAGAGATGAAATATCTGCACACCTTGGATGGAACGGGTGCTTATTTGAGTCATAGTTAGGGGTGGGAATCACTGGTTTGATCACGATACGATATTATATCGATATAGTGATACAGTGATTCGATGTTTGCCGATGTCTCAAATTCAGTCAGGAAACGATTTCGATTCGATTTGATCTAGGATCCTCCGATCGATATGAAACAATATAAAGCAATTTAATGAGTGATTGATCACAATTATTTCCATTAATCACTTAAAGCACCTAGATCATCATTTAAACTTTCTTTATTAAGGAGCTCTGGCATTAATATTCAGTTTAAAAGATAATATTTTCAAAACAAGAGTGTGTTTGATAACTGGTTACTCTATCGATTTTTGTCCGATATTAGGATTTTGGATCGATATCATTGAATCATTGACCATAAGATCGATGTATCGATACAGATCGATGTATTGTCCCACCCCTAGTCATAGTTGCCTTTTTATCATCTCCAGCCAGTCCACCCTTTCTCTGCTCTCTGACATTAACAAGGCGTTTTCATCCAGACAGCTGCTGCTCACTGGATATTTCCTTTTTTTTCAGACCATGCTCTGTAAACCCCAGAGATGGTTGTAGATGAAAATCCCAGAACAACAGCAGTTTCTGTAAAACTCAGACCAACAACATCCCACGTTTTAAGTCACTTAAATCTCCTTTCTTCCTCATTCGATGCTCAGTTTGAGCTTCAGTGAGTCGTTTTGACCATTTCTACATGACTAGACGTTCTGAGTTGCTGCCATGTGATTGGCTGACAAGCTATTTGTGTTTAACTGTGTATATGCACCAAATAAACTCTCTTCTGAGCGTATATTCAGTGTAGTTACAGTTTTTCCTGAAATTGATTTTAATTTCGCTTGATTAAAAGCGTGCCGTTTGCCATCTGTCTGAACATGATGACTCCTCAGAAATGTATTTCCAAATCTTGGCAAGCACTTTTATGGATCAGTTGGTTTTTGGTTAAGAGAACACAGCAGCCATCCTGATTTCTCACAGCAGGAAAAACATGCATATCAGATTTAAAATGTAATACAGGATGGCCACATGAATTACAACACTGTGGTTTCTGTTACATAGGAAATCAAAGTTTTGTAAAGGGGTATTTCCCAGTATAAGCTTGTGTGAATGAATCCATTTAACAATAGGAAAGGAGAAACATCCAGTTAAAAAGAAGCACTCGACATCAGTCATTTTCATCAACAAAGAAACACTTTAAAGCAGAACGCTGACAGCATAAAAGATTTATTCAGTCGCTCAGTCCGCTCTGCTGCTGGAAGATGTCGCTTTTAAAAACACTGATTCATCCCAAGCTTGCCTCTGTCTTTTAAATTCCACCTTTTTCATCCATAAAAGGGGAAATATGAGAGATGATAAACAGTAAGCTTTACAATTAAATACAAGCAAGATTCCTTCCTCTTTCTGCCAGTCTCATCCACACATAGCTGATGTGCCACGCCGTCCCTGTGGGCTTAGTGGTGGGAATTTTTCTGTTGCGAAAACCAACGGAAAACTTCCAGAAAGGATCTGTGGGCATGTAAGCACCGTAGCACCCAGGGTGGTGCCCATGCTAACAGATTTAAACAGCATGAAGCTTTTTAATAAATTTCCATAATTATTTTATGTGTCCCTTGTATTTTATTATGAGAGTTTCTACCCTTTTTGACATTTGTCATTGTATATGTATTCCCTTGGGTTTATGCTTGGAAATAAACATCTCTACGTTTTTTTTCTGTAAGAGAGTAAGTTTAATTTCATCTGTCTTCCTGGGAGGAGAGTCTGGTTTCACTAAATCAAAATGTGTTTTTCATGTCACAATGCCTGCAGAAAAACTATCTATTTTAGATTTACGACTGTCTTTAACACTTCCTTCCTTGTATTCTGTCATTTCTGAAAGTATAAAATATGCTTTTTCCTTGTTTCTTTTAAGTAGCCTGTTGTCATTTTGGATTTGATGCCAGCACCATGTAAAACAAAGCTGAGAAAGCAGCTTTAGTTGGTCCTTGAAGAATACTGTAAATGTTTTGCAGTGGAGCAGAACAATGACTAGCAGGTCCTAGGTGTTTTACTGTTTGGATCCTTCATCTTTTTGTTGTATTTTTTTGCAAAAACACATCTCACATCTCTAAATCCCTGTAAGCCAGTTTGGATCCTAGGCTCTCATACGCTTCTTTTTTGGAAAATAAGTCCTCTGAAAAGCAGAGTTTTGTATCAAAATGTTTGTATTTAACATTTAAAGTTTATGATGCCATTATGAATAAAAAGAAGAAAAAGATTAATTGCATGCACATTTTTTTTTTCAAACCTTCTAAATTTTTATTATTATTATTATTATTTATTTACCTAATTAGACTCACCGTGTTTCAGAATCATGAACCCCCCCCCAGCCTCATCTGAAACACCAGGTTTTTCGATTTCATGTTAACTTTGTCCCAACAATTTTACAAATGTGTTCCATCAAATCCCAAATGAGCATTTATGTATCCAGAAAACAGAACTAAATCCTCAGTTTTTAGCCTTTGCCATCCTGGTATATTTGTAGGACCTTGTCTTATTTTGTTAAATACGATGTTCCAGGTATTTTGATAACAAGATTTAGCATTTATTTCAATCCAACACAGCATTTTGGTGTTTTTTGTTTGTACAATAGGTTTGTGCTTCTCTTTATCAGAAGCAGAGTTTCTCTCAGGTCGTCTCACAGGTTTCTGTCTGTGTGTCCTGCAGGAAGAAAGCTGTGGAAATGGAGCTGGCTAAATGTAAAATAGACATCATGTCTCTGAACAGCCAGCTGCTGGACGCCATCCAGCAGAAGCTCAACTTGTCCCAGCAGCTGGAGGCCTGGCAGGTGGGTCAAGCCGAAATCTTTCTTTAGGATTTTAGTTTCTGTATGTTTTTTTTAAAGAATCTTGATAGGAAGCTTTACATGCAGCTAATAAACATAAGAATGAAATTCCACTAACTTTAGTAAAAATTTCTCCCTGGCCTTTCCCTCCCTGTAACCTATGTTTGGTGTCGGCCCACTTTAAACCTGAAGCAGTGAACAGAGTCAGTGCTTACTAAACAATTCATGTAACTTGTGTCTGTAATGGCTGAAATAAGGAAACTGCTCCTTCCTAGCCCTCCCTCACCTGTAACAAGCAGCTCCTTCCTCTCTCTTCTCCATGCCCACAGTTTGCCTCCTCAGGGCTCTTTACTGTTTGGCTCTTGTGGTTTCTGATCTAGTGGCCTTTCTCAGCTTCAGTACCACCCTTTCTCCCTTGTGGTACCCCACTCTCCTGCCTTAGAGGTGAGCCCTGAGGTGCCCATCCCGCCGTTTCACTCTGCACCAACCATGCCATGCCAAGTCATCCACGCCACGGTTAACAGACTCTGGAGAAATGCCCATCCCTGCTTCCTCTCTCTGTGTTTCTGAACCATTAACCGTCCAGTCCCACCTTCCACCTGTCTCTTTCTCCTCTCCATGTTCACCTTTAATGTTCCTGTTAGCAGTCTGGTCCCCTGGTCAGCTTACCTGTTACTTTTAATCACATATGAATCAAGTTACCATGTAAAACAAGTTGATTCCAACTTGATGCCGCAGCTTGCCGGAGCCCCCTGGTGGTTTTATGATCCAATAGCTGCAAACAATAAGTTCAAGCATTAAATGCAGTTTAGAGTGACAATTTTCCTTCAGTCAGTCAAATAATATATCTCAATAGTGATTTGATTTATAGAGCAAATATCAGAAATATGTACAACCCCTTTTTGTAATATAAAGCAGAAATTGTGTTTGGTCAGTTATTTCTTCCCTGTAATAATGACTGTTAAAGAGGAGTCCTACCCACACTTGTTGCTTATTCCACAGAAGCATGATCTTCATAAAGTATACCCCATTGTAAAGGTTACCTCTAAGACTTTCTACTGATATATAATACAGCGCCTACTGGTTTTATTAAAACGGGAAAAATAATTGGCCAAACTCAAATTTTCTTATTTTTTTGTGCCAATTGCAATAGGAACTGTGTGAAATATAAATAATTCAATGCAATATTTTCTAAATCATCTAACCTGATTTTTATAGATGAAAATACAAAAAGGTCTTGTAGTGTTTTTGTTTTTATGTAACATGTAGCATAGCTCAATCTGAATAAATTACTGAATTTTTACTGCCTGAGCAGGACTGGATGAGATCAAAATGATCCTGTGGAGTCTCTTTAATCAGTATCCAGCAGCTAACTTGATCAGTGGGTCCAAACTGACTACCTGCTGTGTCTGAGCCATGTCTCTCTGGTCTCAGTGACTTTGCTGTCTCTGCTTCAGGATGACATGCACCGAGTGATTGACCAGCAGCTGACGGACAAGCACCAGGACGAGTGGCGCTCGGCCAATACCTCCATGTCAGGGTCATCGCGGAGTCAGTCCTCAAGGCGAGCTCATCGCATCTCCGACCGGGACAAGAGACTTTTCTCTTTTTTCAAAAAGAACTGAGCCCTGTCGGACTGACCCGGAGCTCAGCAGGCACTGGTAGAAAGAAAAGGTGAGAGACGAGGAGGGAGAGACGTCTCAGTACAGGGGTAACGACATAGCCAAAGACATGCTGAGGTTTGTGGGGGGCGAGGGTCAATTTGCACTTTATATGTCCCTGTTCTTAGTGAGTAACCGGTGGCTGCTGACAATGAAGCAGGACTTCCCCAGAGTCTTTGGCTTCAGCCCCTCTCATGGAGTGTTTTTGGTCGTACAGAACGCAACGGGGTCACAAAGTTTACCTCTGCAGAGGAAGGTTTCCTTGTAGTGCCTACAGCCATCTCTACAAACCCACTGCCAACTCTGTAGAGATGGAATACAATGTACAGTTAATGTATGCATCCCAATTATCAGGCCAAGGAGTCTGGGGAAAAGACGGATATGTACGGGACCTTTGCAGGAGGATAGAAGGAGAGAGCTTTGCATCAGAGTATACCGACACGCGACATTAGAAGGATGGTAACTATCCTCTGAGTATAGAGCATCAATGCTGCAGTCAGCTTGTCATCTCTCAGGTTTATTCATTTGATCAGGGCAACATGAGCTAACTGCAATGTGACATGTATTTGATTAAATTAAACTTTAATATCTAATCAAAGTGTGAAAAGGAAAAAAAACACTTCCTGAGTTAGAATGCACTCACTGGGCATGCGACATCTAGACCATGTAAGAGTTCAACGATGCACTTGTCAGTATTTATAAACACAATGAATTAGAATGTGTGGAAAGAAGGTGCTCTTCTAAGAAAAACAAAACCACAGAAAATGATGATCTCACGTCAAGGCTCGTCTAAGCCCAGGTTAGCATCTATAGCAATTTGTTTTGGCTTTAGCTTTTCACTAAACTTAAGCCTTAAATTAGTTTTTTGGGCATAAATATGACCCCACCTCTCAGTTCTGGCTCCATGTATGAACATTCAACTATAACTGGCTAAATTAGCACCAAGTTAGTAAAAATGAGCAGCAAGCACAGCTTTTAAAATGTGAATTTCTGAATTAAAAGTAGTAAAACCGTTTGAATTACAATCCAAGAAGCTAAATATTACAGTTCCCATGATGATTTTAAGCTCCTTTAATTCTGTTTCTTCTTCTTTCTAAATGCAACACATTTCCTCCTATGTTCAAATTTAGTTAGCCCTGTTGACAACAACTGGGGTTTTATACTTAAGTTAATTAAAATTAACTTTAAAAAATAAGTAGGCTATGTAAGGAAAACAGCACTTTTTATCGGATCCAGACCTTCATGTTGACTCCTGACACATGAATAAACCTTTAGGTGGCCGAATTTATTGACGCTGACTGCACGGGTGTTTTTATTTTTCTACGTTCATGTTATATACATAATTATTTGAAGGGAAAAAGCACTATCCAACGTCGTCCCCGTGATGTCAGCCATCTTCCTAGTCGACCAAATTATCAAAACGTTTACATCAACTTGAGGAGGTAGAGCGCTCATCAGCTCCGGAGAAGCCGGTTGGATTTCATGTAGTTAGAAGTACAGACGTTTCCACTCTGCTTCCTCGGGAGCGGACACGGTCTGCTGCGATGCTTCGCGTTCACTCCGAACAGAAAAAGGTCTACCTCCATCCTCGTTGCTTCAATAATTCATGGGCACTTTGATTTCTTAGCTAGCGGGCTTCCATTTTAGGCAACATATCTGTGACTCCATTGGTACAAAGAGTGACTCACGGTGATGTTTCATGTTCGTCTGTGTTTGAACTCGTGTCACCTGCAGCTGTGCAAACCTATGCAGATGTCTTCATGTCATCTCAGCTGGTTGTTGGGAAGGATCAACCCAAAGAATGATTTTTATATGAAAACAAAAACTAACAAAGAAGAAGAAATAGGTTTGGATGAAATTGATATATTTATAAGAAAAATGCATACCTTTTGAATGAAAACATTTTTGTAGAGGGAAATGTAGGCCTACCTGTTCCATATTATTTGTAGGATTTGTTTTCCACTGGTGGGGTTTACATCATCACTGTTGTCTTTTGTTTTGTTGTGGGGTTTTTTACTGGTCTGGTGTTCAGTGGAGATGGTGCAAAATATTCATGAGCAGTTTTTTTAATGGCAACCAAATTATTCACAAAGGTGGCAGAATTTACGGTGTGAATGGCACTTATCGTTCACCCCCCTCTAGTTCAGCACAGTTGACAGTTAAAGACACCACTTTCTGATAAATCACCCTTTCCTGCAGATTAAATGACAAAGCAAACAGCGTTGCTTCTCCATCAGCTTCTTATTCTGCCTTCTAAGCTCATCTATGTCTTCTGTCATTTCTAAAACATCCATGCACTAAACTGTAGACCATGTGAAGTCGATGTCGCACGTCGGCATGTATTCTCACTTCCTCTGAACATCTTTTGTGTGCACAGACCTGGAATCTGTGAAAAAAACTGTAAATTAGCATCTAAATCCATCTCAGTCCATTTCTTAACTCCAGAAATTGTAATAATGATAAAAAAAGATTTTACATGTGTTTATATTCTTCTTTTTTACATCTTTATCATTAATGATCCTGGAAGTTATTTAGATTTATATACTTTGATTAATTTGTCAAAAAATTTGTTTGGATTTTATGGAGATCAGATTTTGGCAGAATACTGCAGTAAAGTCCATCTTCTCTCTACACTTATGTCTCCATCTCTTCCATTTTCCAAAGGTTTTGGCTGTTTTAAGCCAAAACAAAATGAAGCATGAAAACAATGGTTGTAAAACCAGTGTGCAGAGATGTTCTCATATTAAATCTGCTCACTTTTTCTGGTCAGAGTTTAAACCGTTTAACAGCGAAACTTCTCCTTGAAGTGGATAAACACACAGACCTGTGTGTCACTCATTCTGTGTAACTTTCATTCAATCAGAAAGGCTTCATGACTTCCTAGTTAAGGTGATAACAATAAAAATAAACCACAAAATCATAAAAAAGTATAAGTTAAAAGAAGCCAGATCTGAAAGAATACACACTTCACACACTCTGTTATTTTAGTGAATAGAGGGCTTTGGTTGCAGCTCTATTAAACATGAATACAGCCAATAAAAACCTCTTCAGAAAGGGTGCCATATTAGAAAGTTCCTCCATTGTTTGGCTTGGCAGGATGTGATCAGAAATTCCAAAGGAAATAAGGTTATACGCTGGTAGAAACTTTAAAAAAGCACCATTCACGTGGATGTGTGTGTGTAGATGTAGGAGCAGCCACTCCAACCAGAAACAGACTGTCTTTTTTTCCATTTTCCATTTGTTAGAAAGGAATTCTCTTTCATATTTGCTTCTGTTCTTATCGTGTAATTATTATGAGTTTGTTTCTTCTTTGTTTGACTTTCGCTTCGACACTGTAGACTGAACTGATTCATTTTCCAACTGAACGCATGTGCTGAGTCTTTCTGTGGTCGGCTAAACATCCCCATGCTGCCCGAGGTAGAGTGTGTCGCAGCGGTAGACACACACACACGTCACTGGTTGTGTTTTCTGTTGCCCGACTCCTCAGTCAGACGCTGAAATTAGAGCTTTGGGTGGCTCGTTGTGCTCCGGGTGACTGCTTCCATTCACCACTGACTAACGGCACTGTTTCAGTTGCAAAATGCTTCAAACTATTCAAAATATTTACCATGCAATTTTCTTAGCATTTGTTTTGTACAAATAAACACTTTATTATCTTCTTGTCTCGTCTGACTTGGGCTGGAAGTGCAGATGCTTTCTGCCCGTGGTTCTCACAGTCGCCTGAATAAGACTGCTAATGTTTATCAGGTTTCTGCTATGAAACTGTGGTGTGACGATTAAAACGTTTTTTTAGATGTAAAAAAGGTTTTGATCTAAACCAGGGGTGTCAAACTTGTTTTAGCTTAGAGGCCTCAGCACAATTTGATCTCCAGTTGGTCGGACCAGTAAAACAGCTGCATGATAAGCTAAAGATGATGAAAATGCCACTTTTTAAAAAAACCAAATTTAGATTTTTATTTTTATTCAGTTCATTGGTATTTAATAAATTTACAGACAAAGATGTGCATTACAACTCACAGAGACAGAAAAGACAGAGCAACTTCTCCCCCTGCATTTTATTATTTTAAATTTAAATTTAAACATATCAAAATACAAATTAGGAATTAGAGCTACTTTCATTAAAATATTACAGTTAATATCGTTTTATGTTATTCTCACATTACCAGATTCATCCTACGGGCCAAATTGTACCTTCTGGTTGGCCGGTTTTGGCCCACGGTCCATATGTGTAACACCCCTGATCCAAACTAACTTTTGGCTCCAGATGTTTCTTTTGTAACTACATTAATGGAAATGAATGAAGGGACTTTAATTTCTTGGACATTTATATCAGGATTAGCATAAACAAACCTTTGTGTATTAAATGTAAGCATGAAAGTCCTCAGAAAACTACCGGCAAAATAACATTTGTCTGATGAAACAGCAGTTAGGGAGGCTTGATGCTCTTGAAGCGATGCACAGTTTGAAGAAGAAAGAAGTTCATGCTCCAACTGGAAACCATCACAACTCTGATGGCTGACACTGACTTAAATTACATGTTTTTTTATGTACATATCTTAATTTGTAATCCTCCATAGTTATCTCTCATGTACAGAATGTGATCGGTCGGATTTTTATTTCTTATAAATTTAGTGCAAACCAGTAGAAATGCATCAGTTCTCCAGTAGGAAAACCATAAGAACAGTTTAGTTTGAATAACTGCACTGCTAATGATAAATTACTCCCACCACCCTCCCTGCTGCATGACTGGATCATAGACTAGTTTCCCTAACTGGTATAATGTTTAGACCTCAGCAGTTTAGCCCTCATTCATCCACCATGAAGTTTGCTGACAGCGCCCATCATCTCTTAACATCTGAAATATCCGTATTTCACTCATTAACAGGTTCAGGGTGAGTCATGAGAAGTTTGTTGTTTTAGAAAAATTATTCCAACATATTTATAGTAACTACAAGACGATTTCTGCATTTCTTCTACCAGATTTTATTCTATGGGAACTAAAATGCTGCTTTGTGCTTTAAATCAAACATGATCTTTAGCCTCGCAGAGCTGCGAACAGACAGCTGTGGTTTCAATCTTTTTGATCCGATCCATCACAGGAAATGTTTCAACATGAAAACATCTTTTTGTTCAATGGATGCAGACGTTCAGGTCCTCAGGGATTAACATCGTTCTCATTGTGTCTAAATGATCAGAACTGAGTGAAGGGAATCCAGCTGGAATAAACTCCAGCTGCTAAAGCAGTGAGATGTTTCCAGTAAAACCAGTTTGACGGTCTGCATTAAGGACTGTTTATTTCACATTGATGAACCCAGGTATGACTTTGCCATGTTTGAAGCTTCCGAAGAATAACTTTCTTTAACAAACCAGGAATTATCCCATGTAAATCATGCAGCTGCTAAAGATTTTCAAATAACCTGTTCACACTTCCTCCCATATGATTTTTATTCACAGAAAAGCCAAAAATAAAAATAAAAGACACAGGTTTAAAACGAATTTGCTGAGCAGGCCTCAAATTACTGACAACTGACATCAGTCATTATGTGTCAAATATTTATTCCTTTAAAATGTTTATTACTGATTAAATTCATGTAGGGAAAACTGAATAGTACATCTTATTTCTCCAGTGTACATCAAACCACAGCTGACGAGTGTTTTTCAAGCGTAGCACACAGGGCATGTTCACCACATGCACCGTTTGGCGTGCTCAATTATGTGTGTATGTTCTATATTGAATATAAACACACAAATATATTTATATATACATACACAGAATGAAGAGAAATCATAAAATTGTGACATCTGATACCATTTCTCAGCCCCTTCAGGTCACTGGGGACCTCTTGACGCTTATCATGATCCCAAACAGTCTGCCAGAGTCCGCCTAGAGGATGAAAACTAAACGTTTACCTGCAGCTCTCTCTCTCTGCTTCCAACTCTCCCAATTCAAAATAAAGGAACAAAAAATGTCAGTAATGGATGCTGCATGCTGCTTCTGCCTCTGTGGCGAACTCGGGCGGCACACATGGCGAAGGAGAGAAGCTGCGGTCCATCCTCCGTCGTCACGGAAGTAAAAAAAAAAACATGTCAACGCTTCAGTTTGCACAGGTAGTGGCGGTCGTGACAGAGAGAAGACACAAACATGATGTAAGACTGAACGTTAGTCAGCTGCTGAGAATATTCTGCAAGATGAGGACACGCAGCTTTGACGCTAAATCGTTAACCTTTTACACATCTGTCAAAACAAAGTGTAAAAGGCTTAAAAACAAGAGCAAAAAAACCCACAAAAAAAAACAAAAAACAGTTCTATGGATTGGAGATCATAATGACGACTATGACAGCTTCCACGTGCTCCTGGATTGCAGGCAGTCAGTCCATCGTGGTGAGAGGTGCCGATATGTGGATGTTGAAGGAAGGGGAGAGGGAGGGAGCACTTCCTGAGGACTCAGCAGGTCCCATCAGATGCTGGTTCGCCCTGCTTCTTCTATGGCAACAGTCCAATAAGAGGCTCTCCTGAGCTCCTAATATATATATTTTCAATTCTATAATATTGGCAGTATCATTGTGGAAAAGAAAAAAACAGGAAAAAGATGGAGGAAAAAAAGAGTGCGATGTGAAACAGTAAGACTGCAGTGAGCGGTTCGTGTGCTCCGACACACTTACAGAAACAAGAAAACAGAAAAGTTGATGATGGTTGGCTCAGCAGTACGGGGGTTAGAGGGCAGAGTGGAGAAAGCTTGGCAAAATACAGAAAGACAGTACGTACGATGTCACCAGTTCTGTCCATTGGATTAGTTGCTAAAGGTTGTCTACCAAATCATCATCTGCGAGTTGTTGTTTGATTTTTTGGTTCTTTTTTTTTTTGTTTTTGCTTTTTTCCCCGTCAAGTTCAAATAAAAGTCTAGCAGTTCATGATCGGTCTCCACTCTTCCTCATATGCACATCCTCACCCTCTCCTGGTCACAGAAACAGCCCCCCCCCACTTCCTCTCCCTACCCCGAAACAAACTAACGAAACGAGAACCATATAAATCCAGGAAAGGGGAGCCCTCCTCCTCCTCAGGCTCAAAGTCGGCCTCGACTCTGAAAGTCCCGTGTGCAGTGGAATGAGAAGGAGAGATGACGTACGGGTGGAGGAAATGGAGATGATGTGGGCAGAAACGTGAGCATTATGGCCGTCAGCTCGCAGGTCCTTAAAGCAGGACCTCAGGGCAACATCTGCTGAATTCCAAATAAAACTTGATCTGACTTCTAATAAAAATCTGTACATTTTCTTTTGAAGTCTTCATGATTAGTTTGTCCAAAGGGGACATTTTTTCCATTCATTTATTTATTTTTTCTTAATCTTTCACCGTATATCATTAAATCTTTATCTGCTCTTTAATTTAGATGCTCTGAGTCCCATCGTGTATGTGTATGTGTGTTTTATGTGTGGAGAAAAAAAGGCGCCTTGGGCCTTTTTTTTTTTCTTTTTTAACGTGAATGGCTTCCAGTTTGCTAGCAGCACTTTTTCTTTCGTTTACTGTTCCGGGTGAGTTTGACCACGTCGTTCTGTTGCTGCTGTTGCTGCTTAGCTAACACCTCCTTCTTGGCCCGTAGCACGAGCTCCGTGATGCAGTTGAACATCTGCAACAGAAGCAGAAACTAAACTTCAGACAGAAGCAGGAAAAAAAATCTCCCACCTCAGTGACGAGTAACGACCCCAGAAAAAATAAAATACCTCTTCAACGTTAATATTCTCTTTTGCACTCGTCTCAAACAAGCTGATTCCCATCTGCTCTGCAAACTTCTGCGCGTCAGTCGTCTCCACCACTTTGGAGTTGGGGTCGTCGTTCTTGTTTCCCACTGAAACAGAAAATAAGGTGTTGAAACAAAAAGACCAAGTCTTCACAGGGCAGAGACGGATAACGGAGAAAAGAAGTTTTCTCACCTAATATTCGGCACACGTCGTCACAGTTCTGGTTGATTTCATGTAACCATCGTTTAACGTTGACGAAGGACTCAGCACTTGTGACGTCGTATACCACTATGACCCCATGCGTTCCCCTGTAGTATCTGAAGAAGCAGAGGGACACAAACACAATCATTCATCACTTATTTAAAAAAACGGACCCTGATGTTGCAAAAACAAAAGTAATATTAAGCTGAATCACTGTTTTACTGCAGACACCAAGGAATGAATGGCAGGAATCATCCTTCAGACCTGGAGGCTACAGCCATGTTTACACCGCAGCGCTGAGAGAGCAACATGTGACCGTGTAAAGCCGGGCAGAAGCTGCCCACGTCATACAGGACAAGGGATGGTCCGATCCAACCCATTGGATCAGTATAGAGTCCGATCCCGGCCAAAATTACTGGATCAGGGATTTTTTTATTAGAACCTGTCCAATCCGAACCACCTCACATATCCTCCACTTTACTTTGCATGTTTTCTGTTTATATTCATTTCATTTAAATATTTGCACTAACGTGTACATTTATTTTAAACATTTGATTAGTGCAGCTGTGAATGTTGTGTTTACAAACGCTGTTATATCAGATGTCAGCTTTAAGTTTTACAAAAGCCACAGCAATCACATGACCTCAGTTATCGCATATTTCCCATTTTTCTTTCAGGGACAGTGAACGTGACGTTTTTAGAAGTTAGTATCAGCAAGTTACATCCAAGTATTTTTAACAATTTTTAGAGTGACAAAAAGAATCGGATCAGTGTCGGATCGATATCGGCTAATCCTCGAGGCTGCTGTATCAGAATTGGTATCAGATGTGAAAAAGTGGTATCGAGCCATCCCTATAAAAAGGACCTGTCCACTCTCCATCAGCTTGGTTTAACTAACTTCTTTCCAACTAAAAGGCACTAATGACTGCAGTCCTATTCCAGTGGGACGTTGTCATGCATGTGTGTATCTAAATCCAGGTGGTAAAAGCTACAAAATGCTACATCATGAGTTAATGCCACGCTAAACTTGTTCCAGTTCATTCACTTTCCAAAGAAAAACAAAAAAACCTGTAGCGGCAAACACACACCCTTATTTCAGCTTTTTTCGTTTTTAATTAATCATTTTATTCTCACATGTGGCTGAGGTGAATTTATTCAATTTAAATTAACAAAAATAAAATAATACGAAGATACTTGTGAATCTCTAGAGCGAGGGTTCACTTATCAAATGCGTGGTTTTGGGATAACTGCTGGCGCTTCAGAGCTTTTAAATAAAAGCAATAACTACAGTGGATAAGCTGTAAATGATGAGTATATTGACTCAATAGCTCAAAAGAAAGGGGAAACAATGAACTAAAAGTAGTCAATATATGATCAAAGTCAAAGATAAAGACAAATGGATGCCCACAAGTAATACAGAAAAAGTTTTGATAGATGGATAATAACAAACTGAACCACTAATTCATTTTTAACTGTATTTGGCAATGTATTCATTAACTTTATACACACTGTATATAACTTATACAGATATATGTTAATTATTTGCTTGCACTAAAAATAGCTTTTTCATGATCATATCCACTTTTATGATTTATTAGATAACTCCTCTTTAGAAATAGATAAATTCAGAAGACTGGCCAGCAGGGGGAGACAGATCTCGATCTGGAAGTAATCAGTTCTAATCTGGAAAGAAGCAAAATCAAAATAAGCTTTATGTTTATTTTATGCTTTGTTGTCCACACCACTGAACTTTACACTGAATAACAACAAAGCAGAGAGAAAGACAACTCTGCACAGGTAGAATCATGCATGGTGTCAGAGTGTGATGATGATGATGATTCGGGGGAAGAGGAACCCACAGAAGTAACACCAGCATCAGCCAGACCCACACACACACACACTTACACACACACACACACACACCTAACCAGCAGTCAGAGCCCAGAGAGGCAGCATCTCCAGAGTAGCTGCACAGCACCAATCTAACACAAAGAAGCGTTTGTGAGGCGTTGTGTTTGTGTGTGTGTGTGTGTGTGTGTGAGAGAGACAGTGTTTCTGCTTGCTGTGACAGTGTGGGGATACAGAACTGTCTGCGTCCCAAATGTCCATCAGTAATGGTCCAGCAGGAGGAGAGGATGACTGTGTGTGTATGTGTGTGTGTGTGTGCGCTTTGTGTAGATGAATAGACAACTTTAAACGGCCAAACACACAAAGCAGGCTGACGAGGCCCGACCCAACACTGCTCTCTCTGCAGGAAAACATTGAAGTTTGGAAATGTTTTTAACTTGGACTTTTCAAATAAATAATCAATTAAACTCCCAAAGAGTTCAGCCTTATAAGTCTGACAGGAAGATTTTGTCTTAAATCGTGTCTCCACTGCTTTCACACACAATTAAATGCAATTTCTGTCTCACTTTTTAAATTTACATCTCAAACTAAATACAAACTTATGAGTTTTAAGGCTTTTTATGTTTCGTTATGAGTTCAGAGGTCAGATATCAGCCGAAGTGCTTTAACCACAATGTCTGACATGTGTTTCCCACCTCAGGTTAGCCTGCCTGAGCGGGCAGAGTGGGCCGATGCCGGCTGTGCATCTTCACATTGAGATTTGTTTAGGCCCTAATGAGGCACCACACCACTCCACTTCAGCGCAATGAACAATCAGCCTAAATAGGTCGCCTATTTGTTGGAGGGATTCCAGCAGAACAACTAGCGACAGCACTTCCAAACTAGGACATAGACTCCTCAGGGGCTCAAGCATCAGCACTGCTAACCATTTCATGCTTTCTGGAAGATTTTGATTCCTCCTCGTCCTCGCTGCAGCAACTGGTACACAACAGCAGGGCAACACGAATCTCCTGCTCTTGTTGGGGACAATACTGGTAAGAAATGGGCGTACATCTTAAATGCAGCCTCTGTCTGCTCCAGCCAAAGTCCAAAAAGATGCAAACAGCTCAGACGGCTGCAGTTTACCATGTTTACAGTAATGTTTCTTTCAGTGCTGCTCAATTCATCTCCCTTACAGAGACAGACACATCACAGAGCTCTTGTGTGCACAAAGGTTTTATCAATGACACTCGACTAATACAGCAACACCACAAACTTTCCAATGAAGCAAACAGGTTAGTAGTCACCATCGCTACAAGCTGCATGTTGTTTATTTGAAATGTTTTGGATACTTTGGCTTCCTCAGCTTATTCTGTTCTCGCAGTCAATGCAACCCTGTTGCAATGTAGTCATGAGGTTCATGGAGGGACCGCTATAAAGTTGCTGAAATATCAAGTCATCGATGAGATTAAAATCCCTTGCAGACCCACAGACCTGAATGTCAAGACAGCAACTATCTGGTAAACACTGGAGCAAGCAGATGCTCAAGTCGGATCTTTTACGTCTAAAATCATTTTATACTAATGAAAATTTCCCACTTGCTAATATCTGGCTTTTGTAAGTAGAAGGAAAATGTTTACTCTGCATTCAACCCCAGGTCAAAATGTCTCTGCAGAAACCATGGCAGGTGCACAGGCTAATTTTCATTGAGGGTGTGACAGCTGGAGTTAAAATAGTGAGCATGGTTCATAGTTCCTTCACAGATCACGGGTTAAACAAAAGCAACAACTGTAACTGAAAGCAACAATTCATGGGCAAAGACAGAAGACAATGGGGAGTTTTTTGGTCTGTAAGACAGCTGGTAGCTCAGCCCAACTGCGCTGAGCGGATGTCTGCTGTCATGTTAAAAATAATTAGTCTGATTGTCTCAGAAAGTTCTGATTATTGAAAACTGAGGCCTAACCCAATCAGCAGGATGCAGTGTAGTGACGCCACTTCATTGATTTTGCAGGAATAAGTTTGATTCCTAGGAAGCGGTGGTCGTACCCGGTTCTCAAAACACCACAGCTCCCAGGAGCAGTGAGGTTAACCCTCTCATGACCATAATTATATTGAGGCTGCATGGATATGTTTAGACTTTATGGGTGTAGAATTGTTGAAAAATTACAGTAAATGTGTGCTTCTGTCCCTTTTGCAAAGATAACCTCAAATTTCAGTATTTGGCAGTTTTTTTAAACATTATTAACATTTATGAGGTGTAAGGGGGGAAAAACAAAAAATTTGATCTAGATTTTTCAGGTTTAAAACAGCAGAACTCTGAAATAATATAAAAATTTGGGATGAACAATTTAAACTTTGACGTATCTGACATACGTACAAAAAATGTGCATTCCTGTTTATCTGCCGTTTTTCCAATAAAAAGTCAGATTTTTTTATGTGGTGTCTAGTCTCTGCAGCCTTGTTTTACATCCTTGCTAAGACTGCTCTCTATAGGGGCAGTGGATGGCATAAAAGTGTTAGAAATGTCTTTTTCCTCCAATCTTTTATTTGCGCTAAAGTGGAAATGCAAAAATATTCCTCACAATCCACTCCTCAATGTCCGCTGATTGCTACAGGCTCTCCTTCATTCCCTGTCGCACAACTCCAAGGTGCAGAACACTTTCCCCTCGCCCCGTGCATCGTTAGCGTAACGTGCAGTGTGTCGTATCATACACTGTTGGAAAGCTCTCATTCTGTACTTTCAGAAACTGTTTGAATCTTTTTAATTACAAACTAGGGCTGTCCCGATACCACTTTTTCACATCCGATACCGATACAGAGAGTTGAGTATCGGCCGATACCAGATACCGATACTTACATTTTGTTATGAGCAAAATATTGGGTCAAACCTCACCTCAAAACCTTAAGGTGTAACTGAAAAGGTCCACAACAGAAGGTGCGAGAGAAATTGAGTCATTAATTATCAACCAATGGTTTAATTTAAAATAAATTTGTGTAACACACAGCACATTTCACATTTCTGTTGTAAGAAAAAACAACCTGAGTAAACTCTGTAGAAAATCTACTAGGGAGATCTCGTAAAGGCTGCTGAGGTAAAAGGGCTGGATAGAAAATGTTGATTGCCTGGTATCGGCAACAGTATCGGCATATTTTAATGCAGGCCGATACTTTCCGATCCATGTTTTTTTGTTGGTATCGGCACCGATACCCGATACTGGTATTGGATCGGGACAGCCCTATTACAAACACACAGCTGATTAGTCGGCCATAATGTAGGCCCTACCGTAATGACAATAATATGTATGCAGAGGTCAATTCTCCACTTTCTGCTAGTTTTTTAATTACTTTTTATATCTTAACTGGTTCTGGAGTTATGGTCATGAAAAGCGTCAAATCCTGTCTGTGGCAACAGGTTGGTCATAAGAAGGTTAAACACACCACTACTGGCAGTGGGAAAGGATTCAATCTGCTTCGATCATCAGGTCTAAAATGGCTTAAAAATAAAGAAATAGACATTTACAGTAAATGGGGATCAAATTATCTTTGCTTCAGCTGCCTTTGTGTCACCTGGAGGAAACTACGGCTACATCCTCCAAGCTGAAGCCTCTGTTTTTATCCAGATAATCTTGAGTCAAGGCATCATTGGAGTTTTAAGACATCTGCGGTGTTTGGTCTAAATAAAATTAAAGCATTTGTTTGCCTTTTTAAAAGGTGTGAAAGCCTTTTCCAATCAGTGACACACACTACTACCGTCAGCTGGCAGAGACACCCAGCTGCCACCATCATGTAGTGCTGCAGTATACGACTCGGAGCCTCCCTCTCACATCTGTAATTAGGATCTGTGGGGAATTCCACCCAGTTTCAGAGTGAGCACCAGCTTACTTTAGTTGTCTGCAAAATGCTTCCTCATATAATATCTAATCTGAAGACCGCAAAGAGCTTTTCTGGGTTTCAGCTTCAATCGCTCAAACCCCACATCAGCATCTCAACGAGTGTCTGGATCTACTTACGTGGAGGTGATGGTGCGAAAGCGTTCCTGCCCCGCTGTATCCCAGATCTGTAGCTTCACCTTCTCCCCGTTGATCTCTACCGTCCGGATCTTAAAGTCCACGCCGATTGTGGTGATATAACTACCTATAATAAGCAAATGAATAAAAAACAAACAAGTTTTTTATTTCCCCTCCAAAAAAAGGCAAGTAAATCATAACTTTTGTCAGAGCGGTGAGGTCACACACCTGAAAATGTGTTGTCTGCAAATCGCAGCAGGAGACTGCTCTTTCCCACTCCTGAGATGAAACACAAGCACAGGATGAGGTTTAGATTACAACAACGTTTCCAAACAGATAAAAGAAATATGCAAGAGCACATGTGTTTATGCTTTAGCATTTAACTATATGCTATAAAAAAAAAACACATAAAAAAAAAAACAAACTACCTGTAAATCATTCTAAGGACTTCTGAGGGCGTCTATAAACCAAACGGGTGCAATTGTGAGTCAGGTTTTGGTTTCGTGTGTTATATCTTAGCAACGTTATATGACCGGGGAGAGGGAACATCAACATTTAACAGCTAATCCTTGTGTATCTGAGGAATTAGTTCTTCAAGAAATACAGTCAGGGTTGAACATAGTGAGCCTGCAG
Source organism: Craterocephalus amniculus (assembly GCA_036024015.1). NCBI lineage: Eukaryota > Metazoa > Chordata > Actinopteri > Atheriniformes > Atherinidae > Craterocephalus > Craterocephalus amniculus. The sequence continues at coordinate 19,640 of JAVQJG010117622.1, forward strand.
TCTGGTGGGGGTAAGATAACCTTGGCTACACCCTCTATTTTAATTTGAATTAAGCCTATAAGCTCAGTCAGTGCGGCAGCAGACCAAACAAAAGGCAGTGAGAGCCACAGAGGAAAGACAACAAATGAGAAATATACCAGTAAAAAAAAAAAAAAAAAAAAAAATCACCTTTATGGTTACAGCTGGAGGTTAGGACTGTTCCTACTTCTACCCTTTGTCTTATTGTCCTCTAATGTTTGACTTGTCCCAATAATAGAAAGCCCTCAGGCTCCTGTGATCTCTACACTGTAGATATTAGTTCAAAGAGAGAAAAACAAAAGCTTTTCAAAAGGAGACATCAGTAACCTGAACATGCCAAACCACCCACCTGTTTGGCAACAAGAATTAAAGATATCAGTAACAGAATAATCTTAGACACTTCCACCATCCTGCAGCCTGGACCCTGTCTGCTGAATGGCAGCAAATATCAGGGAAGTGAACTCAATCACTGACTGATCTGTAGACCCGAGTGACTGATCATACATACCAGTATGTAAACGGACTCAAGAAAATGAGTTAAGCATTGGTTAATCATGTTGTTCACGGAAAATCTCATTTCCCTACAGCCTCATTTGCACACAGGGTCACTAAATCTTTCCCTCTCTGCAAAGCTGCAGACAGTGGAAGCGGCATGCTGCAGCTGAGGGACACTGGAGCCTGTGTGTGTGATGCTGTGAAGGCTTTGCTTTGCTCTCTTGTCCTGCAGCCGGAGCAGCCAGCTGATGGGGTTGTAAGTGCCAGGACTGGGGCTGTCAATGAAAGCAAAGATCATGGCTCACAAAGACTTCCAGCAGGACAAGGCTCCACTTCTAAAGAGGGTGAAATAGATTCACTAAGTCAAGGTACTCCGACAAGTAGCTCTGTTCACATGTACGCTCATCTCCATTACGTTTCCACCTGTGGCTGTGGTGTTGTCATGGGGTTAAACATAAGAAGGGGCTATAGATTAAAAATTAACAAGTACTCATTTAGATTTAAATTCAGTGAATTTGCAGGGTGACAGACAGACAAACACTGACCACTTAGTATCACTTCAGTTTAGTTTGACTGAAAAACAACTTCTGCAGTGCAGCATTCCTCCGCTATCATGTAGCTGGGACTTTTGTGCTAACCAGCTAGCTAAACAACAAAACCCACTGAAATTACCTAACATAGCCTTGTCGACTTCGTACACTTATAAAGACAGAGCTCTACTTCTTGGCAAACCAGCTTGCAACAACGACCAGGCGATAAGAAATAGTTGCTGTCATTACCAAGCCTGACATACTGGTGTTAGCCTAGCTTCCAGCTAGCCAACATTACACAGCTAATGTGATACAAACAAGGGGACTAGAGAGCCCCCGAAACGGTATTTAGGTCACAGAGTGCGTTTGTTATTGAGGTTAATCAAAAGCCTCACCCAAAATCATGCAGAAAACCAGCACACTTAAAAAAGACGAGCCCCGAAGATGTAGAGGCGGTATCCGGCCTGATCGGCTGACATGCCCAGTCCGGACACACAACCTCCGCCCTGTCACTGCCACAGAAATATGGCGGATGTGTACATTCCTCTAATCATTTACATGCATAAATTATAAAAATAATACCACGCGAGTGTGCAAGGGCAGTACACAGAGGTCAGCTGGGAGTACTCAACCTCCCCATCTTGTGTGTGAATAAAAGAGAAAAATACAGGAAAAGGCCCACTTCCCGTCCCGCATCCCCGGCATCGACTTACCACTGTCACCGATGATGAGCAGCTTGAAGAGGTAATCGTAGTCCCTGGCCATGCCGGTAGCTGGTAGCTCACCCCCGCCTTGTGGCGCTTCTTTGCTTCCCCGACTCCCTTGGCCCGTAAAATAATAATTTAAAAAAACAACCAGATCCCCCTGTATGAAAGAAAACGGCCACTACCGATGCTTGGAAGAGCTAGCCCCCAGAGCGGTGGCGTTTTTTCTCGGGGTTTCGCGGCGTCAGCAATCCTCTACCTCCGCTGCAAACAGCCGGAAACTCCGCTTCCTTCTCTTGTGGAGCTGCGCCCAAGTGTGACCCGGCGTCACTGCGCAGGCTCAGGCCGCGGCGCAGCGCAGCGTCCCGTCCCATTTACCAGCCCCGGGTAGAAGCTGCGAGTTCCCAGGACGCTTTCATAATTTAGAAATAGTCAAATCAAATGTTTATTTATTTATTTTCCCTCTTTTCTTTCTTTCCTCTTTTCATCGTTTTCTTTCTGTTTTTCGATATTTTGGTTCACCCCCATCACTTCCCTTCTCTTTCAGGTCCAGCAATATTATGTAAAATACAAGTGTAATTTAGTATTCAAATAAACAAACCAAATAAAATAAAACCAAATAATAAATCCAGAATATCAAGCGGGGGCTTATATTTATAAAGGTCCTCTTGGTAAAGTAAAATCTGTCAAATAAACAAATAAATCATTCTGCTTGCTACGATGCTGGACAGGACAAATAAATAATAAAAAAAAGAAGAAATGGTCAAATCACAATCCCAACCATGTAATATTAGATAAATATTAACCCTTCACCTTACTAATTTTTGTTAAAAGATATGATCACATGAAAACATAATTAAAGGTTACTTCTTTTTATATTAGTTTATCCATGATTTCACGTACAAAAATTCCAATATTGTCTAAATCAGTGTTTTACAGCCTTTTTTGGGCCAAGGTACTTTTTCCTAAAGAAAAATGGCAAGGCACACCACACACAGAAAATGTTTAAAATTAAACTCTGTAGCCCCTATCAATTATATCTAGTCTTTTCTATTATTTGCAGATATCAGTGAATTGTTGGGATGTAACAATTCAATCAATCCACGATTCAATTCTCGATTTTAAGTTCTCGATTTCAAATTTGTTTTCCCCAACAAAATTAATTCTAGTTATTTTATGGCCAAATGAATTGTCTGTTTTCTCATATTCGCTTTTTTCCTCCCTTGTTTAAAACTGTGACTTTTTATTGCCTGTTGTACAAACAAAACTAAACACTTAACGAATAATTATTGAAGATATGGAAGGGATCACAAATCGTTTAGTGAACAAAAGAAGTTTTGTCTTTAATGTTGCCTGCATTGATGCCTTTCATTCAAATTTCCTTTTTAGTACATCGATTGCCATTTAAACCAGTTTGAACCGATTTTAAATCGATTTTCGAAGTATCGTTACATCATTAGTTAATTCTCTTCAAAACATTTTTTAGACCAATTAAGTGGAAGGAGATAATTTCCCACAGCACACCTGACAACCTCTCAAGGCACACTGGTGTTCCACAACACAGTGGTTGAAAAACACTGGTCTAAATACAGCTTCCAAACATCACACAAACATTATTAAATCAAGATCTTTTTTATTTTTTTGTATTGTCTTTTTACAACAAGTATCACTGATAAGAATGATTTGTCTTATAAGAAGTTGCTTTCCCCCAAAACGACTCTCACACACAAAGTCCAAATAAAAGCCAAACACCGGGTTGCTGTTTCTTTCAGTCACATCCTAAATTGTTGTAATCTGTTCAGTAAAATAAGTAGCAAAACACTGAAATATCAAAACAGATTTGGCATTTTGTCTTCCAAATTAAGTTTAATACAGGGTAATAACCTGCATACACACAAGATAAAAGAAAAACAAATAAGATTTTGGGCTTGAAGGCCGCTAAAACAATGATGGAGAGTATAACGGGGAGAAAAAAAAACTAATTTGAAGGGGGAAAACACAACCCATCACAACATCTGCTCATGCAAGGCAAAGCATGAGCCTGTGTGCAGAGTGTCTGGGGCTCTCATACACCGATGATGTATTTGTAACATCTTCTGTTGACATCTGGAAATTTGCTCTTCTTGTAAAGTCCCACTACATCATGTTAAGATGGTGTCATCAATCTCTTCATTAGAGTCGGGCAGGCTGGCGATTTTCTTCAACGATCGGCGATGACACTCTGACAGCAGGTCGTTACTTGCATTGTCCAAAATGGCAGTAATAGTCTGAGAGGCACAGAAGAAATGGTTTAAAATCAGAAACTGCTTTTTATACAGTGAGTACATATTATCAATAAATAAATGAACAGCATGGAAGCTGAGAGCTCACCTGCATGGTTTCCTCTCCCTGGCGGAGCCGTAACAAGTTGACGATGGTGTGTTCGCTCTGGGCTCTGACCGTGGTGTTTTTATCCTTCGTGTTGTCCAACAGACTCTTCAGCACCGGCTTGATGAGACTGGGCTCCATGGAGGGTGTTGATGGGTCTTTGAAAACCCACCACAGCACTCGCTCTGCCACCAGTCTGATGTCACTGGACTGATTCTGAAGACACTGTGGGGTCACACAAAATTATATTAAAATGGACAGAAACAGACTTGATATGTTTGGTTCTTTTTTGCAGAAGCTGATTGAATCCTCAAAAGTTTTCTCTCATGTTAACAACCAGCAGAATCAACAGCAACTAATAAAACAGAGATGAAGGTGTTCAAGGAGTTCATGAGGAAAATTTAGCTTTTTTTTTTTTTACCTGGGGTCTATTTTAATCTTTCCTTTTAATACATGTTAGTGATGGAGAAAGGAATTTTTATGATCACAGTATTTAGCTGGGCAGGCATATATCAGCACAGCTAATGGTAAGTATTGGGCAACTTGCCCTGCGTCTAAATTCGCCCTAAAATGTGCTTTTTTTCCACACTGAAGTGCTCTGAGTGTCCGACAACGTACTAGAAAGGAGAAATCAACCAAAATATCTATATTACCTCACTATGTTTAAACCCATCTTGCTTTTAATCAATTTAATTTATGAATTTTTAAAAATATATTCATGTTATAATGATTTTATTGTCATTTTTGCCATTTGTTGCTCACTTTTACTACTTTTTCTGCAACTCAAAACAACATGAATTGTCCTGTACATGAAACTTGTGCTATATAAATAAAGCTGCATTGCCCAAAGTTTCAACCCCAGGTCGTAAAATGATTGGATCGTGTGTAAAAGGAAATTTAAATCAGAATGTGATTATTAGTGAATCTTAGTAACTAAGTGTACTCTCAACAGAACACAGAAAACAGTTCCTGTCCAATACATGATTTTAGCTGCTGTACAGGTCAGAGTTTTCTTTGTCACACTTCGGATTTCATGATTCTTTGCAATCTTGATGCGGAAGAATTCAGGACCTTCTCCCCAATTTGTAGACGTTTTTTTGCAGACCCTCCCCGCCTCACCTCTAAGACTCTGCCTCCCTGAGGTGCTCTTTATACAACTAAACATGGTCCACATCGAACCTAATTAGCTGCGACAAATTCCTCCACTTATTTTCATTGTTTCAGTCATTTTTCCAGAGTTTTGTTGCCCCTGTCCCAACAAAAATCAAGATGAGCCAACAGTTTCCTCCCTTTTCAATTTCTTGTGTGAATAAAATATTCATTCAATAACACAGCATCTTGATCTTTTTGGAAATGGAGCTATACATTTGTAATAATACCAGCTTACATGATGGAGCAGGCTGTATAATAACGAGGGTCAAATTCACAAAAACTCAATTTCCCAACAAAGTCACGTACAGTGAGCGGTAAAGTTAAATTTAGTTAACACCAATCACAGCTAATATGAGGGCACGTCCTTATCAGCTGAATAAATATCTTACCTTTACAAACTGTGTGATGGTGCGCTGTGAAACACCGCTGCTTCCCTCTGTTCTGAGATGATGCCTCATCAGGTATCCCATAGCTCTGATCCCACTGGTAGCAATGGGAATCTGGAAGAGGAATCACAGATTAGGACAAAGGAAATACAAGACACGAATGGACTCGCTCATTAATACCCCAGGTCAACAAACGGCTTCATTTAGTTGAAATCTATTGAATAAAAACGTATCTAAAGCACACTCAGGTCTGCAGGAGGAGACGTGGACAGTGACTAAAAACCGGTATGCATATCTATATGTCCACTTGCTCCAATATACCTCCCTGATATTTCTGTTTGTAGAATCCTTGTAGAAATAAAAACAACGTTTCTGATCCAGGAACAGGGACTTCTTTGACCCTTCAGGTTGCCAAGCAAAAAGCAGAAGCTCCAGGAAGTCGATGCTCCCAGTCAGGGAACTGTGTAAGCATGTAACTCGAAACAAAACCACAGCACATGTCCCGCAAGGTGGATTTCCCTCTCAGGTTGGCTGTGTAAGGCCGATGTACTCCTGCCGCTGAACGCGATGTGCTCACCCTGTCAGCAGTGGCGTTGGCCAAAATCATCTCAGTCACAGTGTCGCAGTACTCCTTCCCACACAGCTTCTCAGGAGCAGATTTGACAGCGATGGCCAGAGCCAAGCTGCGGCCATGACGCACCATCCAGTCAACACCTGACATGTCCGCTGCAGGAGCCAGAGAAACACAAGCTCACAGACACGTCTGGCTTTTAACACAGGATCATTGTGGACTTAATGATCATCAAGTGTTACAATAAACATGTTTATAAAAAGGGCATGAAACAGGGTTTGTGCGTATATGAAATGCAGCAGGAGATGGGATATCTTTGCTTTAAATACGAACCCAAGACATGCTGAAGTAACACACTCTTCAGCTCCTCCTCTGACAGGAAGGCACACAGCTCACCGATGCAGCCGGCTGAAGCCACACGGGCTGCATCCTGCGCACAAACACACACACAGACACACACACAGCAGACAGTCAGGCAGGCAGAGGGTTTGTCATTTCTTCTCAAAGTGACACGAAGGCTCCAAACCACCTTTTCACAAAACCACATCCTCTTGTCTGACTTCCGTTTTTCAGCTGTGATCACAGAGAAAATGACACCCCGGACCGCTTTGCTCAGTGAAATCTCTCACAGCTGAAACACGATTTGTTTAATTGGCTATTACTTAATGTGCTCGGTAACTGCTGCAGACCCTTCTGTGGGACAGTGGGTGTGTTGCCGCAGATTTAGTCCTCTTAGCCCTGCTTGATGCTGCAAGGCATCGCCTCCTCTCATCATACCTCATCATGTCCCAGCATGCCCAGTAATGTGGTGGTGATGTTCTTGCGAATAGCTGGGTCCACTTTTGATCCAGCCCCTTGGATGACGAACCTCAGGGCTTGGAGCATAGTCTCTCTGTGAAAAAAAACAAAGCCATGACAACAGCAGCCTTTATAAAACCGTATTTTCACAACAATCCTGAACAAGCCCACTGAACCGTTCATGTGTTAAGACTGAAGAACGTCTGGTGGGATTGTTGTGGTTAGGAGACTTCTCAGACCTCTCATTCCTTCACATTTACTGAAACAGCAGCGGTTTTATATTTTTTTACACAAGTCAGAGGATATCAATGATCCCATAAATTGTGTTATGAGGGGTAAAGTGATTATTTGTCAGTGCTCTCTGGTGGATGAACGATGCAATGAAGACATTCAGCACATTTAACCCTTATGCTCTCCTTAGGACACTTTTCCTTTTTTGTCAATTTCTTTTTTAAATTGTCTTCTATTTTAGTCTTCTATGTAGTAAAATTTTTTAAAATACAGGGTATATGCAGGAATCCTGAAGTTAATTTCAATACATTTTTAAGACTTTTAAAAGACTTTCCAAAAAACTTTTAAGACCCCATCGCCACCGCAAGATGTGATCAGTAAAGCAT
>JAVQJG010117651.1:0-12151 GCA_036024015.1 Craterocephalus amniculus
CTCTTTGGCAATTTCCAGTGAGACGCTTCATCGTTCGGGCTGGGGTGAGAATACCGTCCACAGGTGCGTGGCGTATTCACCGGGGTGGGGGGGTGGTGGGCAAAGGACAGGTGAAGACGACAGGAAAGAGCAAAGGGGGGTACGCGATCTTCTGCTGCTCACCCCACACCTTCAGCGCAAGGAGCACTTTTGACAACCAACAAATCAAACGCCAGGAGTAATTTGTCATGGAGGAGCGCAGTTAGAGCGAGTGGAGTCTCAGGGAAAGGGGCTGGAGAGAGAAGTGGGGGGAAAATAAAGGGGGACGACGAGAGAGAAAGAGAGGAGGGTGGGGGGTGCAGTAAAAGTGACAAGGAAAGAGGTTAACACGCATGGCCTCTGTCACCGCACACCTTCCTGCTGCTACAGGCAGCTCCTCCATCAAGCGACAGAACGTTTTCCACTGCAACATTATATCCACTGGGGTCGTGGCCAAGCCGTCCCACCACAGATACCACCAGCAGGGCTCTTTCACCCATGACTGGACCCGTTTAAACCAACAAAAAAAAGACATTTTGCAGGAGTGCCAACCACAGCTAGAATGCATCCAGCATTCATACACACACAAAAAAATGGAAAACAACCACATTTTCCTTCCTCCCTGGCTCAGGACACTCCTCCTTCGTCAGTCCCCTGTGGGCTGACCGAACCTCTGTCTCTGCATTTCTACGTCCCACTTTCCCATTTTACACACCTCACACACAGTTACAAGCCACAGAAAAGCACCGACATAAACATCCGTCTCTCCACGGGTCCTCCTGCAGGGTGTCTGTCCACAGGTAGCCCGGCCCTTCTCCTCCAGCTATCCACACATGGCAGGAAGCTGACCTTCACAGAACTATTAAAAGACTGTCAATTCTGACAGACTCGGGGAGAGAGGTGCCAACATGCTCACAATGAAGAACCTTCCCACAGCTTGAACAATACGCTGTAAATGGAAACACGTGGATGTCTCATTGGAAAGGCTGATAATAGGTGTTATAAGGCTACTGGCTAAGGCTTCTTGGCTGCTCATGCTCACACTTACTAGCCAGGACTAAGCTTGGCCTCATCTGCACCGCTTCACAGGATTGGCGTGGAGCCTATTTTCACAGCCTTTTACCGGCTTCATCATATTCGGTCTTCATTTCACACTCTGTGCAGATTTCTCTGCTTTTGTTGTTCTAATGCCTTCCACCCACCTTCAGCCACTCAGCCTCTCCAAGTCTGGAGAAAAAAAAAAAAAGCCTGGTTCTGGCACAAGCGTATCAGGGGAAAACTTGCAAATTGATGCCGAGATGTTGACTTTGACATGAAAGGTGGCATCGCAGCTTTAAAATGCAGAGCCTTTTAAAATTTAGATGTCTCTCTGAAATTTTCCCTTTGATGTCTAATGTGACATCTTTTCCTTACACATTGGAAATGGCTTCAAAAACCTTACAGGAAACATATACCAACAATCTTGTTGCATGTTCGATCCATCCATCCATTTTCTGAACCGCTTAATCCAATTGGGTCGCGGGTGTGCTGGAGCCTATCCCGGCTATCAACGGGCGAGAGGTGGGGTACACCCTGGACAGGTCGCCAGTCTGTCGTAGGGCCTTGTTGCATGTTCATTTTTACTATTTTTATCCCCAGGGTGTTATAAAATGTAAGAGCCATAGTAAGTAGGAGAGTTACAAGCAGTTGTGACTTATTATTGTACAGATTTGTGAGAGCATGAAGATGCTTAGGGGGTGGAGATAAGAGTGACATAAATTTAAAGCTGCTAAGTATAGCAGGCATCCCCCAACTCCCTGATGACTGCACCTAAATATAATGCCAACAGTACAAGAGAGAGAATGCAAAGCTCATATGAATCATCCCTGATATGCATGCTATACACCTGGTGTTCATTATAAACCTTTCTGGGTCAGTGTTGAGCAGGAACAAATAAAAAACAGGGGGTGAGAAAGTGTCTTAGTTAAGGTGTTTGTTCATGCTGACAGTTCAGTGTGGTTCAGATGGCTGGGAGCTCATGTTAAGTATATGTTCAGCACCCCAAACCACTTGGTAATTTATCACAAAACTACAGCTTTTCAGCAGAAAATAAATCATACCAGACTAACTAATGCATAATATGACTACTGGGTTATGTCAAGGTACTTTCTCTACTAAACTAAAGTTTCTCAAATGTTATTTTTTCTATTCTAATTAGACCAAATGAATTAAATTAAATTAAATTAAATTAAATTAAAAACAACATTAATTATCATAATTAAACTGGATTAATTATAACTGAGTATAATTAAATAATTCATTTCTATCAAAATGCTAATTATTAATATATGAAAATCTAAATATAAAATTTGAATATGTGCGAACTTCCATAATTTTCACACACAAAAGCTGAAAAACACAGAAATTGGTTTATAATTCTTGCTCCTAAAGTAAAAAGGAATGTTTTAGAAAGCACGATTCGCCAGAAAAGAAATCCATATTAAGTGTACAGGATCCGGATTCATTTCTACTAGGAAGTAGAAATGAATGGTTAAAATTAGGCCATGAACACATAAAAATCCCTGATCAGAAACCCTACAGAATATAGATTTCGATTTCAATATATCTGAGTACTATTTACAGATATTTTTTGTATGCTTTTCTCTCTCTCTTTTAAAAATTTCAATATCCCTCCAAGACATAAGTTGCATCATCATGCAATATATGAGCCTATAGCACCAGGTGAGAGGTGGTAGAGGCCACACATACACCTTGGATATGTGGCCGTGTATGTATGCTTAAGCTCTGCAAAGCTACTTTTAGACACCTAACTGATATATGTTAAATGACATGCGGACCACTAAACATGTAAAACTAATACTCTGACAGTAGTAGAGTATATCGCTGCTGATAAGAGCCACATGTACAGTAATGAGAGCAGGCTGCTGCTGAACAGCTCTTCCTACTGGCCCTGTCAACATAGTGAAAGTAAGTGCAACAACCTGGGGAAAGTGTCAGTGGTGTCTCCTGGGACACAATACGCATGGACTGGAGTACCCCTGACATCATCTGCACAGACAAATGCACACAGAAACACACATACACACACACAAGACAAAAACATAAAACAACACACGGCACACTTGCACTCACACAAATACACATATACTTGGCTAGTATTGGTCATGGTGCAACCCACCTGGAGTTAAAACTGCTCCACTTATTTTTCCCAAAATGAATCGGTGACCGTGCCCCAATTATGCTGCATAAAGCCTTCATCTGTCCCATCAGGAGAAAGTCTACAGAAAGCTCCTGCTCCCTCTGTCTGCCCTGTCTTCCCAGACCTATCTTCTTGTAATGCAGAGAAGCAGACAGAGGCAGGCCGAACACCCACGGCACAGTTAGAGTCCTTTGATCAGTATTTCCGTCTGCTATTAGTAGAGATCCACAGCCCCGGGCATTAATCCTCTGTTTAATACAGTTAACAGTGAACTTTCCAAAGCATAGGGCACATCTCACTGGAAACAAAATATATTTTGGGAAATGTTTTAACTAGGATTCGAAGGGGCTTTTCCAAAATACAAAAAAAATTACAGTATTAGTCTAAAGAATATCACAAGCTACATAATAACAACACAGAAAACAAACTGCATATTCCCCAATGTACCAAAAACATGTAATCAGATAATATAACAACAGGTCAATCAGCCATGGGAGGTTTTGTTTTTTTAATATTCCTATTTGATTAATAAAGACACCAACACATTACAGAAAGATACAGCAAAGATCCCACAGACAAACCCACCAGTTAATAAAAATAACTTAGAAATAATGCAGTTTTTAAAGGGGACAACAAATAGAATCAAAGTAAATCTTTATATGATTTAATTCTCCAGCTAAGTGCTACAAACCATTGGGTAGAGTAAGTAATACAACCCCTGTACCTTTAGGGTAATTGGGTAATAAGCATCAGATTATATAGCCTCAACATATGGAAAGCCTTTGCACTGTTATATACAGGCATTCTCAATTGTATTCAATGTTGATATAAGAATTTAAATAGAAAATAAGAGAATATGCCAACCTCATTCTATTCCATTGTGTAGCTGTGTGAATGCAAAAACAAAAGAACAACAACAATAACCCCATAGCATTTCACTAAAGTGAATGTCTCTTTGGACTTTGTTGGCACAGTGTGCAGTATGCCAACCTTCAATTTGAGCAAAACATTAGGGTGATGATTACTGTGCTGTATGTGTAGGTGGTTGCATGAACAAGCATCAGGTGGCAGAATAACTAGCTTAAAATCGGGTCACAATTATCACACATGGCGCTTTGGATTGTCAGCAACAGCTTGCAGGCTTTCAAATGTTGAAATTTAATAGTTTAGACAACATTTAAAAGGACATCTCATTACTGGGAAATGCCATAAAGGAGTCTTTAAGAACAGAATGAATGAAAGCATCAGGCCAGCAAACAATTAGACTGAAGCAGTGTGACTGTAAATTGATTTAATTAGATTTTAATGTGATTGCTGTTTTTTCACACTTTGGCCTTTATGATTTTATTGTGCCCTTATGTCGTCGTACCATCACTTGTCTCCAAATCTTTTTTTTTCTTTTAAATATTCTGATATTCTGGTTAAGTAAATTTCTCCATTAACCTGGACTTTTAAAACTGGGTGTGAAAATGCCCAAATATCCCCTCTGATATGAAGCAGCAAAGTTACATCTACAAGTCGCAGATGAGGATAGGCATTCTGCAAATAGATGGACAGATCAACTGCATGCCTTTATTAAATGCAACAGTAACAATATGCCTGCTTTCTCTGCATATTCTGAGGAGCAACTGGGCTCAGCATGCATGCTGAGGGAACTAGTTTGTCTGTGCCTCTATGTAGGTCAGCTTTCAGTGCTGGCCATCAATTTCTACTGTCCTACTTAAAGAGACACCCAGTGTCCATACAAACACACACAAACATAAACACACACATCTCTAACAGTGGGATTATGTATAACCTGGACTTATATCTTACTATTGATCTAAGTTCAGCTTTTATCAAGGAAGTGTATTCAAACCTTTAATGAAACCTGTTATATCTGTACCACACATCGGTCAACCCAAGCTTTGTCTGTCAGTGGATGTCTATTTGTTGTGTGGTCAGTGGTACAGTAACAAACATCCAGGAAGTAGGACTGCATGACATTAGGAAGTCATAAGATAAATGCTAGTTAGTAGGAGGAGGAGCAATACATCATTCATGCATCGACAAATTAAACATGTGTAAGATGCACCTTTATTTCTGCCTGAGCACGCACACCTTCCAACCAGAGCTAGTTTTATGAGCTAACAATTACTGTAAATAGGTGTAAGGAGTTTAATATGAGTATGTAATACACAGAATGTGACATTTTGTAGTCTGTTTTGTTCATCTAAATGTCTGATTTGAGATCAGGATTGAAATGTCAAATGATATATTAGTTTCATTTTGGGCTTTGATATGAATAGAAGCGATTGTGTTAAATATGCATGCAATATTGTCTCATATCAAGCACTGGCTCCTGAATTGAATCTAACCAAATTCATAACACGGTACAATTTGTGATACTGGCAAACATTAAATCAAAGTCAACTAAATCAATATCATATTGTGACCTAGACCAATGATAGTTAGTAAGAAATGATGCTAAAAAGAAATCTTCCTAAAAATGGAATGCAGCCATATCATGCAAATAATTTGATCCCACTTTAAGCGCAAAAAACTTGAGATATTGCGATTGCTTCTGAAATATTCATACTGTATTCCGACATTAAATTGCAGATATATTGTGCAGCCCTGCAAAACAGCTATGCACATATTCAGTGGAAAGGATATAGCTCGTTGCACCTCTTCAATCTAAGTTAAAATTTTCTCTAACTAAAGAAAGACCCTCATTAGTGCCAAACAATATTCCCACAAGTGTGAATTTCTCCCCCTCTATATGATCAGAGCTGGCTGCTCCAGCAACAACTGAAAAGAGGCAATTATCTATGGAGAAGGTGACTAACTACTCTGTTATTCATGAGCAACAGGCTAAAAGCAGCATGTCACAGCTGGGTTTGAAGGAGCAGAGAAAAGAAATGTCAAATTAACTAATAAAACAAATAAGTGCATATAAAAATTATAATCTGATTATTTATGACCTGTACTCTTTTAGAATTTAACAAGAAGCATGACAAAGCAGCACATTTACTGATCATATCAGGCTGATCACTAAGAGGTGGGCTTGACAGTGCTAAACTTGTTCCGGTATTTATCTGTATATTTAGATGGAAGACAACCATCCTGAAGGTGCAACCTAACAAAGACCCCCGGTTCATTTATCCAGCAGATCTGCATTTCACCAGAGTGCAGAGAACCTCTCTGAAGGGTACATGGGTCTCTGTAGATAAGATTCAGTAGATAAAAATATCATTTCATCCAACAGTGAATAAATATAGCTTCAGACAGGTGAAATAGTGAGGCGATTAATCGGATTTGACTGTACGCAGTAGCTATGGTGGGTGTTGCTAGAATTTCCCATAATGGACCATGTGAGCCACAATGTTTCCAGCCAATCAGACATTGCTGGCCCATTTGGCGAGTCGTTTCTGTCATGCACCACTGTGACTGGCACAGCTTAAAATTATGAGTTCCATCGCTGACTGAGAGGTAAATGAATAATGATGACATACTCTAAATTACATAGCACTTCACCCAACCCTTTCACACATGCACTGCCTTTTTATGGATAACATGTAATCTGAATGCACCCTCGTTGTCCTTGCACACATGTCCTGACACTTAACAATAATGATTTTGCTGTGGAAGCAGACCTCAGTTTTTCTTTTTTATATTAATGCTTTAGATAATGTTCCATGTAGCCCAAAAATATCATATAATGCTACTAGAGATTTAGATTCTGACAGGTAGTTAGACTGCAGAAACACATGTTGTTAAAGCAGAGCCTGACAAATACAGGGACTATTTTTGCTCTTGCAATTAGGTCATGAGATACTGGGGGCTGCTTCACAAAAAGTCCATTTGGGAAAGCAAAAAACTGCTGGAACGCCTTTTTTCCTCACTAATAATGTCTCACTACAAACCTAGGAATGGATAAGCTGCAACCAGTGTATCCATCCTGCAGCATTTAAGTGCCATTCTGCAATATTAATTAATATTTTGTTTAAATGCAAAATGAACCGACTTAGATTGGAAGTTGGGAAACAGACTTTAAGAACAGTCAGGCCCATTTTAAAAGAAAACAGAGGATAATTAAGCAAAAACTGCCCGTCCCAATGAGAAGATGCTGTGATATGCCACAAATTAGCAAACAGCTGTAGCTGGAGGGGAAGAAGAGAAATGAAATCGGAATGACAGAAAGAGAGAGATTATTTACACACAGACCAGGTTTAACTCAGGCCATGGCTCAGGTGGACTCAGAAGTCATCTCACCTATAGTACACACTGCGGTCACACGGTCAGACATTTCTGTTTGATGACTTAATTCCAAATCTCCTCCTGTCATTATTGTTTAATTTCTTAGTTTGGCCATACTAAAATTCAGTTTGACAGTGGTGTAAGAAAACAAGTTACCCCCGTGGACCTAACCTAATCGATGAAGTAACCTTTCCCCGTGATGAGATGATGCAAAAATGAATGTTCTCTCCTCCGGACTAATCCAATTCTGTTAGCTAATATCCATACAGCAGAAGAAATGAACACATCCCCGCACATTGAAACATGGACAGAGTAAGAAAAGAGAGGAAAACACAACTACTGAAAAATATACTGAGCTTTACTGCTGTAGGAAGCATCGTCCCTCCATCTTCTTACTCTTTCCGTGCCTGAAGACATACCGTACTTGTGTGGGCTAAGCCAGCAGCACAGCTCATGTTCTAAATACACACAATTAAAGCGGCGTGAGATGAAGCGGCCGGAGAGAAATGGGGGTTAGGTAAATATTGCTGCGAGTAAAACTGAGCCTGAAAGACAAGTGGATAGATTATTAGTTGTAAAACTGTGCAAATCCAACCTGCACATAATTGCTCAGGCTGAATTTCTTTCGTACAAATGGAGTATGGGTGTAATGAGATACAAAGGTTTGAACCACGAGAGGATTCTTCTTTCAAGAATGTCAGACTCTTTTGTGCCAGGCAATAGGCCGAGCTTAATAGATGTCTCAATTTCTATCCATATAGTAACAACCGATGGTGAGAAAAGGTGGTGGGAGGTGGGGGCAGGAGCCCTTCCAAAAGGGTCTGAGGCAGCGTGATGAATTTCTTTTGAGGTGTGAAGCAACGTGGGACTTGAAATGAATGAAACAGATATGCACCTTTTGTGTTTTCGTACCTATTGATAGAGATATCAGTTTCATTACGCCTAATTAGCATTTCTGCTCCCTGATGAAAGTGGAAAACTCAGAAAGGGTGGAATAATGTTCAGCGACAGAGCGTGGACGGAAAAGAAGTTTGGACTTTGGTCAGAGTCAGAAACTTGACAGGAAGTTGACTGTGCCAACACCTCCCACTGGAGCTTCTAAATAAGGATTCACTATGGGACAAAAAGCCATTTAATAAAAATAATCCTCTGGCAAAAACAAGGCTACAAAGCCCCGATTTAGGTTTAAGGAGGCTGCAAAGTAAAATTGATGCGAGCGAATTAGGCCTCTTACAGAGTGTGTGCGGTCAGATTAATATTTAAGCGTGAGGTATATTTTAAAAGCGTGACACAGGAACAGTTCATGTGAAATGAAAAACATGGAGGATGCTGCTTCACAGAGGCCCATTACCATTTTGTAGGGCTTTGCTTTAACAGAGAGCCAAACGCTTAGAGGCGGAACTGCCACTTGTGTTTCCTTACTGATGCTGCTGCAACAAAGAAAAAAAAAAACCTCACTGTCCCAACAGATGGCCTTTCTTTCTCTACATGTGCAGAAAATGGTGACAGATTGGAATCGTCCAGCAATTCGTGATGATGTCACTCTTATATTACTGACCCTTGTAATCAAGACAGGCTTTGCTTCTTCATGAAAACCCCTCTTTCATCAAAGACCTCTCTTTCATGCACTCACTGGCGAAAAAAAAAAAGAAGAAAAAATAGAGCTGTGGGGTTCTCAGAGTGAAGCAGTGTAGGTTAACTGCACACCAAATCTGTTCAAAACATCCAGGCTTCTAATAATTGCTTACTTGCACCGTAATTGGGTTTATAATCAAACGATAAACTGAACACGGCACAGAGTATTCATAGCTTCAGAATATCCTTTCATCAGTGCCTTTGGGCAGTGATTAACATAGATGAAAAGGGTCCGCAGAGGGCCATAACCAGGGCTTAGTTATGTATTTGTTGAAATTATTCATCTGACTGATTTGTGTAAGTCTGTTAGCTCTACCAAAGAGACACCTGAGGAAAGGTGGGGAGAGGTCATGATCTTCAATTAGCACCATGAGAAAGGTTAACTTTGAGAAGGCAAAACAAATATACAGACTCTAAATAGTCTGGGATGCTGTGAAGATGCTCGACCCTGCAGCTTATGAGTCAGACCACCCAACCTGAAACTTCAGCTGTCTGTATAGACACAACTTTAGCTGATGGCTGGATTTCATCACAGTTGTGTACCAGCTTAGGTTTATAAACAAAATTAATAAACAAAACTCATACAAATGATTTAATGAAGAAATATTACAGACCTTTGAGTTTTCAACATTATAATTCAATAAAATTATAATTATATAATCAAATGAAAAACAGATTAAAATAAAAATAGATAAAAACAAAAAGGACTGTTCACAAGTTGTGACTGAATTTAATATGTGACGTAAAATAGTTTCTTTCACACTCTGATGAAGGTTAGATGTGTTTGATAAATAAAGGTGAAAAAAAATGAGAAAATGATGATGAGAGGCATGAGGAAACATATGAAGTAAGAGAGATTGTTAGACTGCTTTGGGACCTCATGGTGAATTTTCTATCTTTGTAATTTCCAGTTAATCTAAATTCCAGAGCAGGAACATAAGATTTCATGAGGTAAAATCAATACATTTATTAAGATTTAATGATACACATGCAAACTGTCTTATGAAGAAAATCATAAATGCAACGATTTCAAAAATAGTTATTGATGGAATAATACAGCATTAGAAAATTTGATTTGGGGCTTGAAAATTCATCTCTGGTGCGAAGCGGAAAAAGAGAGCTTTCTCAGTGTTTGTTACAATATTTGGCCATGGCCTTAATATTCCTTGCGACTGTCTTAGGTCAATGGGAACATTCGTTTCTTAATATTGAGCATTGATTACTACACGTTGAGAAACGTTTTGCTGCATAATATAAAATATAACGTAGCTTTACGCTGTGTATGCTTGCGTGACCTGATGGGTATTCCAGAGCACGAATTAGCTGTGGTGATTTTTTTCTGTCTCCACTGACCTGCTGGTCTTGATCTTCCATCAATACGAACGTCTATGCAATATCAACATAATCAACACTACAAATATTGTAGAATTATAACCCCAAACTCTATGAAAGTTCAGATGCTGCATAAAACATAAATTAAAGAGATTGAAATGATTACTTTATTCTCAATAAAACATACACAACATATCATATGTTGAAACTGAGACATTTTACCATTTCAAAGCAGTAAAAGTGGGAAAGCAATAAAAGAACAAAAAAGGTACTGGTACAGCAGGTGACAACTAACTGGAAACAAGCAAGGAAAAGCAAAGTAAATCTATTTGTAGAAGCTGAATGCAGCTTCTATGTCTGGTTCTAACTCTAGGAACTGATAAAAAACCAGATCTGTGTGACCTGAAGGGTTCATACTGGGTCAAGAGGTTATTGATGCATTTAGGTCCTAAACCATTCAGAGCTTTATAAACCACCAACAGAACTTTAAAGTCAATCTGCTGATTTAACAGGACCCAGAGTAAAGAACTCAGTTGGACTAATGTGGTTCACTTTCTTGGTCTTAGTGAGGAAACTTAACTCTGAGTCTTCCACTGCATCCAGATTACTGGCCTGGATGGTGGTAAGTATTCTGACTGGGCATAAAAGTAGCCTTTTTAGACATAAAGATAATTGACTAATCTGCAAAAAAAAAAACTGCATCAAAAAATTGTGGATCAGTTTCAGAAAAATGTTCTTCAGTGTAAAATTGCACAGACTCTGATAATCTCACCATCTCTGATAATCTACAGTGTTTGATATAATTAAAAGATTCAGAAATTCAGGAAGAGAACTTACGTAAATGTAAACATAATCCAAAATATCTGCCATCTTCTCTGGGCCAAAGCTAATTTAAACTGGTCTGAGGTAAAGTGAAAAACTGCCGTGTGGTCAAATTAATCACGATTTGAAATTCTCTTTGAAAACTATGGATAGCGTTTCCTGCGAGCTTAAGGGAAGAAGATTCATGCAGCTTGTTATCAATGGACGGTTCAATAGCCCGCATCTGTGATGGTATGGGGTTGCATTAGAGCCAGTGGCTGATGCCGCTTACACATCTGTGAAAGGCTCCATCAGTGCTAAAAAAGTACACAGAGGTTTTACTATGAATGAAAGATGGATTTATGAGATTGGAAAATCATTGCATTGGCAAACCCAAGTGAACAAAGAGAAGAAAAAAACCAACAACTTCAAAACCATAGGCTGTAAGTTACTAGGTGTGGTCAATAACGATTAGAAGTACTCCACAATCAATACACTTTGAAAAGCACATGCATGCATGTTGTTCTCTGGCAACACTTGGAAATTAGAAAGGCTTTGCATCTCTGTTTAGTTCCTCTCTTCCCCTCTCACAATTTTCCTTTTAACCCTGGCTCTTTGCAGACGAGGGGCTCATTTCAATCTCAAAGCTGACATCTGTGAAAGCAATGCAAGCTCTAAATGAGTGGATTTAATCCTGTGCAACAAGGCTGGAGCACAGGAAGTGTTCACATGAGAAGCTGGGAAAGAGCAAGTGAGCTGCAATGGAAAGATGATGGAGACAAAAAGCATGTCGAGGAACAATAAACAAAAAAAAATCATGACCTCTACTCAGATCTTTCCATCTGAAGCAGTGTTAACATTAACTTATCTGTTGAGGAAGATAGGTAACTGGACCGAGGAGCAGCTTAACAGACAGGAGTTATACAT
>JAVQJG010117710.1:0-10222 GCA_036024015.1 Craterocephalus amniculus
GCAAGTCAAAGTCAAGTCAAGTCTTTTCTTAATGTTGATCAAGTAAGTCACAAGTCACAAATCTGGCGACTCGAGTCGGACTCGAGTCAAGTCATCGACTCGAGTCCCCCCATCTCTGTTCAGAGGCATAGTGACATGACCCTTACAAATGCAAGAACTAAGTGTAACAACCTCACTGGAGTTTGTCCATAGGTGGCAACATTAACAAGACTAAAAATGGTATTAAAACCGGACTTAAGGCCCCTACATTCTCCACGAGAAGCGAGAACTTTGTTCTTGAGGTTCCGAGGTGACGTCATTTTATTCTTGCCAGACGTAATTGAGTACACTTCTTAACACATCGAGCTGGCCCAACTTTTTTCTCTAGGGGCTCTGAGAACTGTAGCATGATCGATGGGACATTTGAGGTTGGCGTAGATAAGGTGTTAAAGCATGAAGAGGGACGTAATGACTTCCACATTTCTACTAATGCAAAATGAATGAACTTGAATGAATGAATGAGCTTTAATTAACAGCTGATCGTGCTGGTAAGAAAGTACAAAAACTGTTTCCAACACACGGTAAATAAAGACACGGATATTGCTGTGTTTACATGCCTGCACTGGCACCGACCAATAATCACGTATGATAAAGAATAACCAGGGGTAACCGGCTCATTGCATATAGAGAGACAAACAAGCCCTCTGCAGAAACCCCCCCCCCCTTGTGCACTGCTTCTCATGGAGTATGACATGCCCTGCCGAAAAAGTACTTTGTTTTCACTCTTACGTCCTCGACAACAAGAAAAATTTTCGCTTTAAGAGAATACTCATCCAAAGGCCAGTAATCTCACAACAACACCAACTCGATTTTTATCTTTCTGCTTTTTCATTATTGATCAGGTTCACTGTCCATGTGGTTTGAGCTGCTTCATGTACGTAAGTCCAGTTTGAACACAAACCAAACCAGACTAACGTGTGAAGACTTTCTAAAATCCCCAGGCAATCGGACTATCTTAGTGTCACTGCCCCCTGCCCCTCAGAAACCACAACAATCAAGATTGTGACAAAGCCCAGCAGTCAGTGGTTAGTTAGTTGCTAGTATAGTAGGTCCTATCAGATGGCATACCATCATCAGTTTTGTTCTCTAAAAAGAAGCTGTCAGATTTGAAAAGTATAAAACATTGTAAATTTCTGTTTGTGATGTAGCTTTTGTGAAAGTTTACTAAGGGAAATGTATTTTCTCTCACCTTATTCCCTGGTGTTCTGCATTTCCCCTCTTCAGTTTGGAAGTTAATCTTGCCTCTCCTGTCAAATTCACCTTATTTTTAATTTGACATCACTAGTGGGGATCAATAATCTTCTGACATTTGGGTTTCTTAAGATAACCACCCCATCTCTACCTCCATCTGATGTCTTCTGATGATGGGGCCTCACTAATTGATCTTTCGCTAATCACAATTGACTATATAGAAATGTGTAGTCCAGTGATGGAAGAAATACTCCTAAATAAATCAGCCAATGAAAAGTTCAGGATGATTTCTTCTTCTGCCTTACCAACTTCAAATCAGAACACTTTTCTCTTGCTCAGGATTTGTGCACTTTGTTGATTTTTACTGAATGAGAACAACGACAAAGAGCATTCATTAAAACATTTAAATAATAGATCACTGTTTTGTTTAAGATGTTTCAAAGCTAGAAAATTATGTTGCAACTCCACTACGTTCTATTGGATTAATGTTTCAAATTAGTCAACTTAGATTTTCCTAAGGCGAAGGTGTTATTCAAGTCTATACAAGTATTGACAGGAAGCTTTGATCCCACCAGGTAACACAATACAGAAATGAAACATGTTGAAAGCTTAATTTTTTTCTTGTGTACTTGAAGAGTGTTAATAAGCCAAGGTGCTAATAAGAGGGGAAAAAACCCATTAAAATGTCATTTGGACCCTGTGTTCTGTTCGAGCAGAGTGGAGGAGTGTACAGATTGGCCTTGTGTTGCCTGGTGGGGACAGTGAATATAAGCATGTGTCTGAGTGTGAGCATGAAATATTGATTGTTGACGCCCGTTTATTTTTTTGGGGTCATCCTCCGCTCATTGACCTCCGTGTAATTACCTTTGGGAAGACTGGGAGTGTTATTTAAACTGCTGACACGTTGATCTTGTTTACCTTCCCTCCAAGCATTGGAATTGCAATGAACGAGCTAATAATAGACTCTTAACACTATTAGACTGTAACATGTTGAAGATTTTCTCTCAATATGTCATTGTTTAATGAACTGCAACCACCTGTACTGCGTATTATGGCCTGATTGATGAGCTTTATTTTTCTAAATTCCCTCTTGCTGTGTGCCAGTCCATTTAAAAATAGTATTTCAATTGCTTAAGATTAAGCCCAAGAACTATGGTTAAAAAAATCTGAAACAAAGCATCTAGGTCAACACTTGAGTAACAATTAAATTCCTTTTTTAAAAAATGGCTTGAATGTACAATCAGAACTCTAAACTAATCTATAAAGTGAAAATTAAACATTTGGACAGTTCTTCTTTTTTTAAAGAGCTTTTTGTGGAAATGTTTCAACCTCTCTACTCCTCTGTTTGTAGTCAAATTCTATTTAAGGTGAACATGTTCTATTTAAGGTGAACATGCAACAGAGTTTGTTCAATGAAAAGAAAAAGAGACAGCTTGTACTTTTCACACTCCCTTTGGGAATATTCAGTCTGTGAGAAAAAAAAAAGCACTTCTAGGATTATTGGTATTTACCTGAGATGATAAACTGTATCTTAGGGAACTGTACCCATGTGTGCCCTTATTATGAAGCAGTCCCTTAAAGAACACAGACTGCCTAAAAAAGGTCATGCTTTGTATATTCAAATACAAAAGACCTGACATTTTCAGAATTATAATTACTTAGTCTGAGTCTTATATTTACCTGTTAATTTACTGTCTTTTATCATTACTAATGCCCTGCTAGCAAATAGAAATATAATTATCACCAACTTCCTCGAAGACATAACTGTCCACTAATATGTTGCTTTCAGATTTACATATTGGGTCATTTATCAGAAACCAAACCTCATAGCTCAGGGGTATGTGTTTGAAATGTTTCCTGCTTCCAACACACCTGACTCAAATAAAAGCAGGGAAACACCTTAAACCTAAAACCAACTTAAAATCTATTTTGGTGCCCTGTAGAGAGCATTGTATCTACATTGCAAAGAGGCCAGAGCAATTTCCAAGGATAGTACATTAGCCTCAGTATATTATTATAAAAATACAAAAGTATGTAGTATATTATGTGTATGTGATTTAATAGGAAATTATTTCTAAACTTTTGATTGTTAGTCTACACACTTAAATGCTGCAGAAGACAGGAGACATTTACAATAAATAATAGCACTAAAATAAGAAAATTAAAAAAATAATAGGAAAAAATTCCTAGTACCTGCTGTACGATGGTGCTACTTTTATACCATCATCTTTTATAGCGTCTCAACGATAATTTTTTGTTAATTAACTACTATATTGACACAGACGACTCTCAGATGTACATGCAGTTTTTGCTAACTTTTGATAATTGATTTTCTCAATCAACTAACAAAGTTTTAAGATCAAAATATCTGCTTTTCAAAGTGAAAGAGAAAAAATAGCATGTTGGAGGATGAATGCAAATAAGAACATCTTATTCAATTTTTAATGACTAAAAAGAAATTGTCCTATTAGTTCTTTAGTGTGTTTTTAATGATTACTAGTTACACCTTTGGCCACTGGTTAGG
The DNA here is from genome assembly GCA_036024015.1 of Craterocephalus amniculus. Lineage (NCBI taxonomy): Eukaryota > Metazoa > Chordata > Actinopteri > Atheriniformes > Atherinidae > Craterocephalus > Craterocephalus amniculus. The sequence goes on from JAVQJG010117710.1 coordinate 3,755, forward strand.
TATAAGAAACAACTATTTGGTTAGGTAACTACACCAAAGTAGTCACTTAGGTTTAAGATTGGGCAGTTCATCATTATAAGGTAAATAACACTTTTACTCAGTATCAACTCTCATATGAATATGTGAATATCTGACAGTTTCGGAGAAAGGTTTTGCATGATTGTTGCCGTGGGAACAAAGCAGGCTGTTCTGACAAATGTTAAAAATGAGCACTACAATATAGTCAATCGAAACAGAACTTGATTCTTTTCATTGCACTAGCATGCAGTTAAGTTGCACATTCCAATCTTCTGCCACATTAGTGCAGTTGTGTTGTTGAGCCTGATAAATACCATGCTGTAGAAACAATCCTCTGTGTACTTTTTGGTGACTTTAATCTCACCAATGCCCTGTGCTGTGCGCAGCAACACAAACCTGAAACATATGGTTCCTTCACCACCACTCCTTTTTTAACTACTCACACAACTTTTTATTTGTGTTAAGAACAGAGGTAAAGGCTTCACAAAGATGGTTTGGTTCTTCTCATCATGTTTTTCTTTCAGCTTCTCCAGTGTTGGGTAGTAGTGTGGAAGTGCCCATGGCTGCTTACTGTTGGTAAAATTTCTCAGGTGTTTATAATACTGTATGAAAAGTACCAGGGTCGGACTGGGGAAAAAAATAGGCCCTGGCATTTTTCCTCTTGACCGGCCCACTATTGGCCCGATGACCCCCCCCCACGTACACACAGTATGTATGCAGTACGTGTGTGTGTGTGTGTGTGTGTGCGTGTACTATGTATGTATATATGTACTGTGTGTGAGTTTCATGTACCTTAACTCACAGCAGACAGTCACGGGGATGGCCATGCATATGTTAGGCAATGAGAAAACAACTCATGAGGCTGCTCTTTTCTGTCATCATGTCAACAATTGTGTTTGTGTCCAAGGACATCAAAATGTCTTCTCACTTGTCATGAGCATGAATCCCTCTAAATACTCGTGGGCCGCAGTGCTCCGTAACTGGTGAATAGTTCATAACAGGCTCGGTCTCGGTCTCGATCTCATAATCATTGCTGAGAAGTTCTGTAATATCTTGTGCGTCCTTTCCGTCAACTTTCTCACTGGCCATTGAATACTCCCAAACTGATCCAATACTAACGCGACTTGGTTTTCATCTTGAATTGACCTCCAGTGACTTTGTCTTTGTTTTCATCCGTTGAAGTCACGGATGTAATACATCCATGGTTTACATCGAAGAAGGGGCGGGAGCACTTGCAGCAACGCTAGTAGAAGTTGCAGTCCCACCACTGGTCACAGCAAACACATTATCTGTTTCACTTAGAAGCGACAGCTTGAAGAGTTTTGTGCTTTTTTTATTTGTGCTGTTGTCAGGATTTTACTGTTGAAAAAGAAAAAACGAAAAATAAAATCACGCTATGTGCTCACCATGACAAAGATGTATACCCGAATTGAGGGGTATAAATTGTGCTCGTCACAATTGTTTGATGTTGTAGTATTATTTAGACGTTTTCATTCTGCAAGTGGCCACTTGACATGGGCTGATATGCGGGGCCGGTGAAATTCTGAGTGGGCCTGCCCAAAAGCACGTCTGACACACGGCGGCCCACCGCGCAAATGCCCAAAATCACAGATTGCCAGTCCGAGCCTGAAAGGTACATTAGCCACGAGTCACAATATCAGCTGATTCCGTTCAAAAGAGTCTTTTGTTTCATTGCATTTCCCTTAAGCATGTTTTATTACGTAAATACGTTGGGCAGGCACACGTTACCCCGACGTCGGCAAGATCTAATTTGCTGTCAGAGAAGTAATGGCAAACTAAGGCTCTGACTAAAGGAAACTTATTTAAATCATTTTTTACTTTTTAAAAATACACACTTTTCTCCCACTAGGAACAAATATAGATTGCTTCGGGATGCATACATAAATACAGATACATATAGGCACCATGCAGACGTAACCAGAATGAATAAGTGGTGTTTTGCAAGATTTTGCAGGTTCTGCAGCTAAACTTGTCCAGAAATGGTCTCTTAAAAACCAAAGCACACTCCACTACCATTATGGAGATAGTAAGGCAATACTGGTAGCTCTTATTTTGATATCCAACGTTTAAGTATCTGGTGTGAAAAGATTATGAATAGAAAATACATTCAAACTGAAAAGCGTACAGGACAGAATGGCTGTTTTGACAGCTTAATCGGAAAAAAGCCCCAAGCCTTTTCAAAGAAGTGAAATGCAAATCATGCTGGGACAGATCATCTCAATAAACAGAACACAGATTCACACTATCAGCGCTCCGTGTGTTCTGTAATTAGTATCTCTGCTGGATGTACCTGTATACTTCATGTGTTGCATACTGCCACAAGTCAAGTCACGACAGGGCATTGATAGTTTCTTAAAAGGATAGTTTGTCACTACACTTCTTTCTCATTTGTATGGTTGTGGAGGCTTGTTGATTTGGAAATAACTTAGGCTCATATATTGAGGCTCATAGCCTCATAGGCACATATTCACCAATCCATACAAACACTTTTCTAAATTATCTATATTCTAGATACATTGGTGTCTTTTAATCTGTCACTAGATAACATCTTTGACAATGTGCATTATTTATTGCTTGAATTTCACATTCGCCTCCTTGGTGGTGGCAATCAGTGACATATTTTTCTTCTTTTCCATATTTTTAATAGATCACATTTGTTAAAGATGATTTATAATTTAGCATTACTGTGCATAAAATGGATCTTCTGACAGGCACTGGCTACCCAGCCTTTTAAAGTATTTTTGGTCAGTTTCTTTAGGTTTTTCTGGTCTGCATCTGTCCCTCTCAGCATCAAATCACTAGGCACATAAATTTGACTTTATAGGCCTGCTTAGTCCTGGCTTATTTACTCTCTTTGAACAGTATGTGTGAATCAAGACATTACGAAAAATCATCTGGTCCACACCAGGTTTTAGAGTTAGTGTAAAAGTGTGAATAACTCTTTATTATATTACAAACACCATGCCAGAATGCAATACAAGTGTACTAAAAACTAAGAGCTAAAATGATTGAGCACTTTAAAGAACATTTGGCAGCAATAACCTAAACTAATTATTTTCTGTGATGTTGTCAATCTAAACAGTAAATGTCCATTCATTTACTGTATAAATGACAATAAATATCAATATTAATACAGTATTTTCATGCATACCTATACTTAGTGTTATTAAATATGATGTACAAAATGTTTAAATGAATATATTATGTATAAGGCGTAAAGTTTCGGAGGCTGAGTGGTTCCCCAGACAACAGTTTCATCCTGTATGGCTGCTGTTGATCAGTATTTGTTTTACAGTTTTCAATATTGTTGATCCACTGATTTCAAATAAGAGTTCTATGATGGATTTTTAGTGCAATAGTTTGGCCCAAAGACTATTCAGAATCAATTTTATTGTCAGTGAACCAGCACCCCGGTTCAACAAAACTTCTTTCCAGTACAACAGCTGTTATGCTGCAAACAAGTGGAACAAACTGCCCGTAGAAATTAAACTTTCACCAAATGTAGACACTTTTAAATCCAGGTTAAAAACGTTCCTTTTCTCATGTATCTATGAATGAAATCTGCACGGTATCTTTTACTTTCTCTTGCTTTTAATCTTTTCAATGATTTTGTGTTTAAATTATTTTTACTGTTATTCTTCTTTTATGCTTTTAATGTTTTATGTAAAGCACTTTGAATTGTCTTGTACCTGAAAATGTGCTATACAGATAAACTTGCCTTGCCTTGCCTAAAGAGAGAGAGAGAGAGAGAGGTTATAACATCATTACACCACTCCATCATCAAATAATGGTTTTTGTGTTGTTGGCAGAAAGTTTAAAGATCAGATGTTCACTGATGTTCTGGACTGATTAGCAGTTCAGAGACATTATGAGGTGTGAAATTTGCTCTCCAAGAGGAAACACTGCTTAACTTTTTTGCTTTGTAAGTGACTGCCACTGCCTTATGGAGGCAAATGAGATGATGGATTTGTCAGTTTGAGTTGATGAGGCCCCTGTAGTTGGAATGTGCCATCTCCAGACACCACTCAGAGGCAGAATGAAGTGACAGATGCAAGCCAATGCTCTACGGAGCATTTTGCATGTTGGAGGAAAATTATTCCACTTCTGTCCCTGAAGTCTAGACACAGAACTACAGAGCAGCTATGCTGTCAAATGAAACAGTCCTTCAACAAAGTCCACATAAATCATAACCTCAAAACTGTACATATTCCAGCCTAAGTTACGATTATAGGTCATGAGCAAAGAAGAACTAGCATACAGTCTAAGCTGTGCTTCTGAAGTTGTCTACTAAAAACACAAAGTCTTACTTTTAGAGAAAAGGATAGAGAAATCCTCAAAACACTGCAGAGCTGAAATGTTCAGAAAGAACCACATTTTTTCATCTTTAGCTAAACTGATACTTGTTTTTAGAATATCTCGGCACCTAGAATCCTGCATTGAGAAGGGGTCATTTAAGTCATTTCTTTAAAATGACTTATTCAGACAAAATCTGTGACTTTCTCTGGACTGCATTACTCAGCTTTCAAAGTGGTAAATGTAAAATTTTCTTCTATCAGTGTCTCTATATCTTCCATTTTCGTCTATCAAATGCCTGCTACAATACAAAATAACATCAAGTAAAACAGGTCTTAGTTCTCATTATACTTTGTAACTCTTTACTGAGAGACACAAAGCTGTGTAAAAGCTCTAGGAAAATGACAATTCAGAACAGTTTTTAATTTCACATCAACTTCTTGTATTACATGAAATTCATAAAAGAGACGCAGATGGACCCTCCTGGTCCTCCATAGAAATTATCAATGGAAGCAAGGGAGGAAAAAGATAAAATTACCAGAGCAAGAGATAAGACAAGAGATATTTTCCTGGTTTTTACTGACTGTCTGGAGCTCAAAGAAGAGACAGGAAGGAAGAGAAGAGAGCAAAATGGATGCTTAATGAGCCGACACGAAGGATGCTAAAGTGGGAAAAATCTGTCAAGTTCGACAGTGATACCTTACCTTATTTAATGCTCAAATTAAAAAGTTCAACTTGAAATTAAGCTGTATGGTCGCAAAAAATATTATCAGACCACTTTGTTTTCTTCAGTGTCTTGATCATTTTATTAAGTACTTACTCGTGTGTGTATCATATCAAAACAGATGATAAAAGACTGAATCAGTAAAAGCCCTGTTTTTGTTGCAATGCCATAACTACTCATATAAAAGTTCAGGGATTTTAATTACTATCAAGAAAGCCATGAAAATTGGCTAAATATGAACCCTTGAATTGAATCTTCAGTCTACAGACATATGCAATTAGCTGTTTCCTGGAAATGATCCATCTCATCCTGATTCAACTCTTGTTGGAACAATACATGAGCATGGCTTAAAACAATCATAACTTTCCCACAGAAGTAGGAAATGTATTCATTATTCATTTTAATTTAATTTAGGCACACTTACTCAGCACATCTACATAACAACGGGGAAAAAATGCTTCTCAGACCAAAATCAGACTCTTCAGTTGGTCCAAACAAAACCCTACTAAATTGAATCTCTGAAGCAGATTAACACACCTTGATAACACAGTTGAAGGTCAAATCACTCCTTTGTGTCTATAATCAACTACAATCCAATGGGATCATAGGTACTGATGTCTTATAATTTCATCTTTCTGCATCGTTCTGGAAAATCAGTAAAGCATTTGTACACATTGAGTGAGAGTAGCTATCCCGGAAATTCCTCCAGCAGACATGTTTCCTTTGTTAAAAAGCTGGATGGATTGGAAACTGTCACTGAAGAGCAGCAGATAAAGACTTCATGTCAACTCAATCACCTGAAGCATTTCCAGACTATTGCTCTGCTAAAACTATTATATCATTGCAGGTTCCTCAGACAAAATCACCATTCAAGTAACTTAAGTGAATATCGCTATACTTACATGTAAAATGGTGCCCCATAGAGAGAAAAAAACATCAGAATACCTTTAGCATTTTCTCAGCCACACAGTTCAGTGTCACCGTGCTGGGTATTTTTCAGACAATAAACCGTTGCCCCTCCCACAGTGAGACAAGGTTGGTGGTCCAATTAAATGTTCACTTTCATGAACATAAAAGACAACCTGTAGGATGTGTTGGACAACAGTCTCTGATAATCACAGCATCTTAAATCACGACTAAACCAGACTTCTCCAGCATACAGCAGGACTGAAAGCGAGCTGATAGACGTTTCAACTTTGGTAAAAAAAAATCTAAATCAACCAATCAATCAATCACTTTGTCCAACAGCTCACCCAGAGCATCAGTGTTAGATGTTATGTTTGGAAAACATACAATAATACATTTTATTTAAAGAAAGCGCCTTATCAAAGCACCCAAGGACACTGTACAAACATAAGACACTAAAATATTGTAAGTAAAACATTAAAAGCAAAACAGAACAAGTAATATAG
>JAVQJG010117715.1:0-13450 GCA_036024015.1 Craterocephalus amniculus
GTTGATGTTGCTATGTTGGATCCTACGTTATGTAGCCTATACTGCATTGCTATAGGATACCAGTTATTTGGGTTCAAAAAAACTTTACAGCCCCTCCCTCCGTTTTTTTAACTAGCAACTTTATTGTTCTTTTCTGGGCCCAGGAGTGCTGTTGTCGTTCACAAGATGCTCAACAGCCCCCTCCGCCTTATGACGGCAAAAAGTGGGTTTGACGGAAAATCTCGTCAGTGACGGGGAAGCGTTGGGACGCCATGACGGAATATCTCGTCAATGGCGGGGAAAGAGTTAAAGGCAGCGCAAGCTGGCCTGTAACCATTTCACATGAACGCGTTAGACGTCACATCCACAGAAACAGCGCCGGCACTTCCGACCCGAGGTAGGGTCAGGAAAATAAGATACAGGCTAATAGATGCACCGGCGCTAAACTGCTGAGGTGTCAGTCGGCTCATCAAACGATGTTTTAATTATAAAAGGGTCAAATAAGAAGGCTATTGTTAAGATGTTTGTCAGCAAAATCTTACTTATAGACCCTTTAAGTGTAACAGATGTATTGCATGCCCTAAGAGTCATTTTCTGTAAGACAGATCTGCATCAGCCTATCTTACTGATAGAAACTGTTTGAATAAAAATCTATACAACTGTTTATGCCAGCTGAGAATAAAATCTGAATCAACTTCCCTGAATAACTTACTTACTTTAATTTGGCTACAACAATAAGTTATAAATTGAGCATTAAGTGGACCTTGCATTTCTAACTCAAGTCATTGTTTTGACTAAGAAGATACTCATCTTACCAGCGATCATATTTCAGTAAGAATCTAAAAGTAAAATGACATTAACATATGTGTCATCTCAACACTGAACATAGGAGAAATTATAGCTCTTTTCTTTCGAGTATTTTTTTTCTCTTAAGGCTTGGAGGGAAGTTATTATACCATAAAAACACTTCAGTGAACCATTAAGTATGTAGTGAAGGGAGCACAGTTTATGTCACAACATAAAGAAATTGGACACAAAAGTTTTGCATATCCCTAAACTAATGCTTAATTCAGTTTTGGTCCATTTTTCATTCATTCTTATGAGTTTAGGGACTGGGCTGCACTTCAGTGCATTTCTACACAGGCAGAAAAAAGGAGCCATCATTGCTGCCACTCATACCTGTAGGTGGACTAGAAATTAATTACAGCTCTCACACAATAATTAATGTAACATACGAGGCATCAGTGGTGGGGAAGATCTAGCAAAGTATCCAAGAGAGTATTTTTCTCTGAAATACAATAACCCATCCCAATAATAAATGATCATGTCACCAGAAAGATATTACATTGCCAGTAGTTACCTCAGTGATTCTGCGGGAGATAACAACGGCCTAATGTGAGCATGCTGCCCGGCGCTGTCAGATTTGGTCTAATTAGCAATGATTACAGAGTGATGTAGTGTCAGGTCTGGACACGCTAAGGTGACCCCCCCCCGAAGCACTGAGCTAATGATGCTTAATAATTGATGATCAGCTCCGCGGACAGTGACTGGCACGTTCCACCGTCAACACCCTGTAGGAAAAGGATCACAGGCTATTTTCTCATTTCATCATAAAAAACGAGTTTACTTTGTGATATCACTGCTTCTTTCAGTCACTATTCCCTGTAGGATTTAGATTTTGAATCAATAAAAAAATCAATAGCCTGCACTATATAAAAAATAGCTTAATTCAGCACTTTTTTGTAAATACCATATATTGTGCCTTCATTATTTAACCCTTTCAGAGTTCAGCTGAAATAATATTTACCAAATTATTTCAGTTTCTCTCTAACATTTCTTGTAGTACAAAATATCGGCTAAAGGCCTATTTTCTATCTAAATGAAAATGGAAGAGTAAATTGTCTGAATAAGCTCTGACCTACTGCAAACTCCTCCATAATCTGTGTTGAAACATGGTAAATATAACCAATAATTACTTATCATTTATGACATTTTGCAGGGTGCATTAAATATGCCCAAGCCGAGTCTCATAAGAGATGGTTTCAGAAATAGAAATGACACAACTGAGATCATAATTAGAATTAAATGATTGCTATTCAACTGTCACTAACACCATTACGGAGGGAAATTATTTTAGACAGCAGAATGTGTTCTGAGAAACGTCAACTGGTCAAACTATCACAGGATCACAGAGTGGCACATGCTTTCAGATAAACATATGACAGATCAACATTTATTCAGATTTATTCAAGCTGAAACCAAAATCATATACTCCTCTTCACCTCTTTAAGATAACTTTTTCTGTTATTTTTTTTCTTTGTTTGATTAAACTAATCCCTTCTTGTTATACTGTAGTTGCTAAATCAGTGATAGTAATTTTATACCTGCTGAGTCATTTTCCAGGGACTTGTGTCTAATTATTTGCAGTTTGTTAGTTTTCCATGACTAAATGTCCAGGATTTTTTAACTGTCATACAAAATCATTTATCAAATGATGCAGGAAATTGACACTTTGTAAGTTCTTCAAGAAATCATTGAATTTTTAGTCATGGATAAAACATCCAAGCCAAGTGCATCTTGACAGAAAGCATCACGTTGTACCAGGAAAACAGTAAGTACTCCATGAATAGTGATATACTGAAGCATACCTAAGTCTTAATTTAAATATAATAAAGCTATACCAGAAAAAACTGACTGTATGATTCTGACAAAAAGGCTCAGTATCTGGTATGAGCAGTATTATTTTTCCACACAGCCTGAACCTTCTTCCTTCATGAAGTTCCTTTAAATGATCTTCAGGAATAGTTGTGCAGACTTCTTGAAGGATCTTCCAAAACTCTTTGGATGTTTTCTGTCTTTTGTTCTGTTCTCCAGTACGATGATCCTAAACTGCTACGGTTGAGAATGGAGATCTGGGAGGATTCATCTCTCCATCGGACCTGTTAACACAGATTTTTAGTCCAGTTCTTGTGACATTTTGTAACATTAGTCCAGTTCCTTTCTTGAGAAAAAAAAGAAAAGGTCAGTACAAGGTTCCCTGTGGTCTTTTTACACCTCAGTCTGAGGTCTTTGCTTCCCACAGATTAAGGGGACTCTAGTCCTACTGAAGAAGCCTGGTTTTAACTGTTGTTGCTGCGAACTTCACCCCAGTCTCAGTTTGCCTCTGTTTAATTGTCACTGCTTATCGGCCTATGGTTCTTGTGTGATGAGTTAGCAGTCGTCCTTTTCAGTTCAAAGTTCTTTTCTGTCCGACTGGAGCTTAGTTGTCCTCCAAGCAGAATTACTTAAGCTTATGTAGGAATTGAAACTTTGGTTGTTAGACTCAGAGATGCTGATTTAAGAATAAACAGCAGTGCTCTCATCTTTTTTCAGAGCTGTATTGAGGGGCCTGTAGAAAATGATTGCTTAGTTGTTTTACTGTACTTTAGCAAAGATGTGTAGATGTTGGGACTAAAACAAGAAAACTCCATGCTACGGGCAGAATAATAACAGAGAAGCTCATCTTACTAAGTTTCATAGTCTTTACACTTTAATTTTCTTTTTACATACCCGGTGGAAAGGATGTCATTTAGTAACGCTTGTATAATCGTTCGTTTCCAGATGGAAAATTTGCAGAACTGGAATGTAAAACCATCTTCTCCTGCCCCTAAATACCAAGGCAGTCACAAGCCAACAGATTATCTCTTATGCTTATATACTTTTTATTCCTTTTTCCTTTTAGAAGCACACACGTTCACCTCCTCCCTCCATGCATCAGGACTTCCGTGAGTAAAACCAACACCTCATGACTTAGTTTTATTTTGCTTGATAAATTCCTAAAACATGTCCTCATCTCTCAACTTCCTGCCATCGCCTCGTTCAATAATGTCAAGCAGAACACTTCAGTAATGTGAAATTTAATGATCAGTGACAAGTCCATAAAAAAGAACAGAGTGTGGAAAAAAATTCAAGGATTTTTCCCTCCTTCCTTTTTTTGTGGCTAGCAGAAAGTCATGTTCACTTCTAGCCTTGCTGCTAACCTTGATGTGAAGTGAACCTCAGGAGAAATCTTTCATGTGTCATGGGGCAAAAAATATTGACTGCTTCTCATAACATTTAGCACGAAGGACATGCATTCCCATAAAAATGAATTAAAGAACATTTCTGAATCCCCCGTTTTCAGAATGATCACTTTAACCGGGCGCTGAATTCCTCCCCATTTCTCTGCACAGCTGTATGCAGATTATGTGTTGTAAGTGTCGATACACAACATGGCTTATAAAGCTCTGATCATGGAACTACAGTAAACAGATTTCAATATTCTAATAGCTTTTTAAGATTTTTTCTGGTATATGATGCAGATGTCCTGTCGTGTCATTTTACTTTTCAGTCCTACAATCTAACTTCAGCAAATACATTTCTACAAAATTATGCAGTGACTTTGACAGTGGAGACTTGAGATTCACATCTCTTGGGAACTTACAGGTAACAGAAAGAGGTACGGGCCCGACAATGATGCCTTGATGAGACAGATAAAATAAACTGATTTTTGACTAATTACATTTAAAGACCTTAATGTGATTTATTTACCTTCATAAACACAAAATACCTCGGGTATTAACAAATCCGCAAAGTTTATTCAGTGCCAATCACTGCTTTACCTTCAGGATACATTCTGGGATAAGGAAGTAAAAAATGTCCCAGCTCAACAGATATCATTTCAATTACAGTATAACTTTTTCCAGACGGCAGTAAAGACATGGGAACACAGTTTGGTGGTTTTGATTGTAGCGTATATTAAAAAAAGGTAACAAAGGAAGTAAAATAAGTCTTCACAGCATTCCTGTGGTTCAGAAGATAAACAAGGACAACTTTCTGAAGACCTGCCGATGTGGATGCCCCTCACATCTGGTGCAAAGGAAAGGAGGCTCATGGGTGTTTCTTATTGTAATGTAATACTACTTTGCTCCACTTCATTCCCAAGTACCATTGATAGATGAGTGAGTTCTGCTTTGACAAAAGTTAACCACCAGCAGCAGCTCTCACTCATGTACTGCAGCTTCATTACCATGGCTTTGATTCCACTTCTTGTTAAACTCTGTGAACCTGAGCTATAATCATACCACTAGAAAAAAGCACTGGCGAACAGTTTCAGTGGGGATAAAAAAAAATCCACAATCTTTAACAATTGGTCAAATTAAGACAGTTTAAATCAATCCTTACTGCTAAAAATCACAACAAAATAAGCCATAGTCATCTCCCAAATGAACCATTTGTACTTGAAGTTACTTGTGAACAAGCACCTGAAGTAAATGTTATATAGTGAAACTATAAAATCATTCACAAATTCAGTCCAAAAAAAAGACACCACAACACAAAGTGGTGGAACTGTACTGGCGAGTATGACATGTCATTGTTAACATGAATCACTAATAACCTTCCACTCTAAAACACAAGTGGCTCTCATTATGCTGCAAATATATTCACTTACATCATGATTAATAGCTGCTCCTTCAGCAGCCTTCGCTTTGCTTCGTAGTGTCCTAAGCACTCGGTTCATACCCTCCCTAAAGAGTCGCAGCACACCAGCATACTAAAAATCATTTATTATCCAATCAAATATACAGCTCAAGGTAATAAAGATGCTTATGCAGCAAGTCACAAATGAAAGCATGTTCCTTTAATGCACTATGCCAGTAAACATCTATCGCATAAATAGCCAGGGAGCATTATTATTCCACAAATCTCAGTCTGTATTCCGCCAAGGGAAGAGGCAGACAAGGCTTCAGAGAAGAGACAATGCTTACAGAGGAGACAGGAGTCGGTCTCGATGGCGGTGCAGTTTGATGACGAATGGGAAGAAACGCTGCCCACATAAAACCTTTATGGGGAAGGCTAAATATAAACACCAGCTTCCGAGAAGCAATTACAAATAGATGAAAGTGAAGACTAAGAAAACTTTATCAGAGTCTGTTCCCTGCCTTCCAAAACTGCATTTGATGGAATTATTAAATTGGCTGGTGCCAAGCCAGTAAAACGGCATGACCTCCATTTTTGAACAGTGAATGTACACGGATGGGGTTGCCAGACTCGGCACACCTGAGTTCCACAATCATCACTTACATAATTGGAGTTGGATTTGATTAAAATTTTCATTAAACATGTAATGCATCTTGGGGGGTGGCGACGGCTACAATATGACCTTTCCATTGCTAGAGTCTAGAAGAATATATATAGCAAGCGATGCATGAAATTAACGGCAACTTCTTTACAGCAAACACGTAATCAATGAACAGGTTCATAATGAAACTAAAAATATCTATTAAGAGCAGATGACAGATGCGCAAATGTGTATTATTGGATCAAAATCAACTGGATGTGATGTGACTGCAGCCTGAACAAAAGATGAAGACTGAATCACAAACACATGCAAACATCATCTGTTCAATTTAATCGGTGCTGTTAAAACACCTTCATTTGTTTATGTAAGCAAACTAAACAGCCAAATGGGTCTCAGGTGGAAAATTATAGTAATTAAAGTTTGAATGGTTTGACAGTGTGACAGCCATTTTAGGAATAACCCGTGGCAAATATTCAGCACCACATAACTCCACAGTGACCTTAAACAGGGAAGCTATTTGAGCTGCCTTTGCTCGGTAAACACCAGAATCACAGACGCTTTATCTGTTTTAGGCTCAAGACAAAGCTGAAACAATGAGGAACATTTTTCTTCTTGAATAAATACCCTTCTTGTTCATTTCACTCGGTTTGAGTCGACACAACGCAGCACGCACCGGCAGCGTTCAGGGTCCAGCTGATCCAGATGTGCTTCTCTTTGTTTGCAGAGGTCATGTTGATGGAGACGTCTGACATGTCGCAGAGGGACAGTTTGATTCCGGGTGCAGCCAGAACTGCTTTTCTTTGTTGCCAGAGGGACAATACTGCCTCAAATGACTGGCTGTGTGAAACGTAGCGACGCTGATGACACCGGACTCAAATAGCAGGCACGCTGGGGTAAGATCAGGGCTACTTTTGGCACTAATGGGTCAGTTACGGCTCTGATAAGTGTTGTGTTGGCCAGAAGTGGAAGCTTTCTTTGTGGGCAGCATGTGGTGGTCATATGGCTGCGTTTTGGCAGCCGCACTCACATTCGGTCAAAACCATGAGTCAACTTTTTTACTGTTTTTTAACTTTTTACTGTCTGGGGAGCCTTTCTGAAAGGTCCAAACTTGAGGCAGAGATCTTAAAAAGACACTGTGTGCAGAAATTTTCTTCCTTATGCACAGCTGCGAGCACTCTCTCCTCATTTTAAACAACCAAATAAATCTTGGTGTTCAGAAAAGACTTTATGTGGACACAAGCCCCAAGCTTTTCTATTACTAGGAACTACCAGTGCTTGTTTATAGGGTGCTGATCACATTTGTACATGTTTTAGCAGCAGGGGGATTCAAGATTCACTTTACAGTCATTTCACCTGAATACTTATATACGCTGAGAAACTAGTGGTTGTTTCCCACCAGGCAGTAGAGTACTGTATTAAAAAGACATTAACACAGAAACATGATACAACACAAGATAAAAGTCTATTAAAGAAAGTTTAAGTTAAAAATTAACATTCAGAGCCACTAGCCAGTTCAGTTCATATGGTCCGGATAAGGGGGGTTATGATGGAGATGGATGGATTTTCTGAGGCATTGCTGTTTATAATGCTTATAAAACTCGACCATGCACGGAAAAGGGGAGCGATAATTTTACTTTTCTGTTCAGCTACAGCTCCAGAACCAAGACGTGTTGGTGAGGGAGGATACCATCTACAGAAAGCGATAAGGTCTGAGGTAGGAAGGCCAGTTTTTTTGAGGCTGCAGAGTGCGTGAAGTCGTTGCTGGTGCTGGTTCGGGGTGAAATTACTGACAATACAGATCTTGTGCATGAACTCCCAACAACATGAAACGTGCAGACGGATAGCTGTTGCTAGCTGGTCTGAGACATTTTGCTGACCTCTCGAAGCAGTGGTTACTTCCATACATGAACCAAACTTCTGGTCTCGATCTGGAGGTTGGAAACAAAGAGATTCATGGAAGCAGATTTTTTTTCCATCTGCCAGAGTTTGGAACGAATAAAAAGGATCTGTTGGATATTTTTTTATCCTTATTTAAATTAAATCTGGTTATTGTTCAACTTGTGTTTTACATAAACTGTCCTGTAAATGTGCATCTACAGCTGGATAGAAGAGTAGATCTAACAAACAGATTTAAATGTTAATAAACAGTATGATGGAAAAGTTTATTCATACTCAAGGGTGTCAAAAGTATATTAATTTCTTATTTATTCAGTAGGATAAACCCCTTGAGACACACCATCTCATTTTCAAGGGGGTCCTCAGTATCTTCAAAAATAAAAAAACAGATGAACAAAACAGATCCAGTACACGTAAAGCAAGTGTAAAAAAGAATATACGTAAATATATATGCATCAACATAAGAAAAAATAAAACCGAAATACTCACACACAACCAGTCAGACCATTCACACAATCACAATAACACAGAGCTCTCTAAATTTGAAACAAATATACAGTTAATCTTACATTGAAACAAACAGAAGGAGTCAAAAACATTCTTTATTTTATTAAATATTCTAAAAATATGAACAGAGGTTATAGAGTGGATTGTGGATGGCAAATTGTTCCAATCAGAAGGTGCTTTATATTTAAATGAAAATCACCCAACTTCCTTCAAAATTCGAGGAACCGTTGCCTCCAATTCACCAAACGTCACATTTGACAAATGTGTGCGTAAGCCGAATCAGTCAAGATAAGTGAAAGCAATCTGTGCTCACCTCTATTAATGGGAACTTAAAATCTTTTTGCAATGGATTTTTGGGCACCAGTGACCTTTTTATTTGAAAGTAGCTTAGACGTGGGCTGTAAGCTTTGTAAGCACTCCCGTGTGGTTTGGTCTACCGTGGCCACCATACTTTGGTGACGTCATCCAGGAAATAAAACATGCTACGGTTTATGCTAAAAAATATATACTAAATGACGTCGTTCCGAGTAAACTATGGACGTTGCCCACTGATAACCATTGGATTACATTGGACGAGCAGTATGGAGGAAGATTGCCAAGTTTTTGTGGACTTTTTTGACCGGGCCCCGTTCAACATCACCTTCTGGGCATTTTCTCAAAACGAAAAGCTCCCGATATCTCCGGCTACATGATGAACATCAAGAAAGTGTTCCAGAGTGTTAATCAGCATGACGGTGAGTACAAAATGATGGCACATCATTCGGAGGGCGGATTATTCCTTTAACAGTTTTTACAACATGTCCCTGATGAGGACAAGTCACAACAGTGAAGAGCCCCTGAGTCAATGAGTATGAGTTTCAGAGGAGAGTTTTCTGAAAAATAAACAAATGTTTTCATATTTACAAGGGAAGCATTTAACAATAATTAGAAATTCCTTTTCTGGAGCAATTTGGAAACCAGCTCAAAATAGAGCTGTACAAAAAAACAAAAAAACATTTCAGTTTTTACACTCAGTCTGTCAGTCATCCACATCTGGAATATTTTAAATGTCAAACAGTTTAATTTTGTCATAGACCAAAGGGATTTACCTTCTGACGAGGCATGCATGGAGGATAAAATTGAAAGTATATTTCTGTGTGACTTCACAATTTTGCTGACACACTCTTAATTGTGCTGTTTCAGTAAATGCCTGCCATCTTGTACTGTACAGAAATTAAAAGACCAACATTGATTTGCAAGTCGTTTTTGACCCAAGCCTTTCTCATAGGTCTCTGCAAATGTCATGCAAAACTGCGGCAAGCTCAGCTGACAAATATTTAAATAAATCTTTTAAAAACCTCATTTTGATAGGACCATTTCTTTTTCATCTTTTTATGGTCAGATATAAGTAAACAAGTGGCCATTGTCTGATTGCTTTGCTGATGTCAGGGCTTTTCCTCAAGACATACATAATATATTCATGTATAACCTGATGGCTTTAAGTAGCTGAGTGGTTTGTGCTGTGTCATTTCCTTTCAAAAGATGAGGCTATACTATACATTCATTATACATTTAAGCATGTTTGAATCCCAATTATTAAAACTAATATCAATACTGTAAATAATACATCTCTATTATGCTTTTCAAAAGATATTCTAAACTATTAGAAATGGCATTGCAAGGCTATACAAACATACATCGTCCATTTGTCATTAACATGTTGATTGGGCTCAGGCAAAACTGAACTCGAGTGGGCAGCATGTAACAAAATCAAAGATGAGTTACCAAAGAAATTGTATTTATCATTAAAACTGGGTTTGTATTGGTATTTAATCATCTTATAAAATATTTAGATTGCTCCATTTATATCAACTTACCATAAGTCCACATACATGGCAGCTGCTATATTTGTGGTACCATTTTTACTATGTTTTTTTTCAAAGTTCTTTTATTGACTTGGAACACTAAGAAGTTCATTCAGAATGAAGATGATTCTTCGGTGGAAACATAGTGATTTCCCAAGAGTGTAATTTGACACACCTTGGCCTGTGCTCTGCCCCTAAAGTCCTAAGCCAATTTTTCTCAAAATTACATGTTCCAATTAAAATAAGTATATCTCTGCAACCACAAGGTCCATTTGAATCAGCTCGGTATCAATATAAAGGTAACACTTGTGAGCTTTATGGAGAAGTGTAAAAATCAGAATATGTGTTTATGGGTGAAGAGTAAATGAAGATAGCACAGCAAAATGTCAGGCTTTGCCAAAAAAAACAAAAAACACTTTATACATACGCAACTCTCTGAAATTATGCTTTGGAAGCGATTAAAAGCTTTCAAACCAAAGTGCAATATGTTGACATTGTTTCTGCAATGGCCTCCTCTGCTAAAGTGAAGCAGTACAAAATTACACGAGGTTTGTAAAGGTGCCATTTTGGCACAATTTGGCACCATTTGTGCCATCTGCATTTTCTCATGTGCAAAACTTAATTTTCTATTTCTTAGCGACCCATGCCATACCCCTCAGTGGAAACAGACATATGTAGCCACAAGACTCCATCTGATTCATGGCTGTCTCTCTCTTTCTCTCACTTTTCAACAATTTGTCAGCAGATTTATTATTAACTCATTTAGGCAATCATCTATAATTATTCACACTCAACTGATGTAATTCCTACTCAGGTATCTATATGTGAGTCAAAGCAGTCAATTTCATGAAGTGTATGTAAATTCTGAAATGAATATTAATCTTTTTCAACTTCTTTTCAATACATTGGATTTAAATAATGGAAAAAAGTGCCAGTGGTCTTTCCTCGTGAAGTCTATCATGGAAAGCTAGAAACGTTTGAGTGTAATGTCAAGGAAAAAAGAGCTCGCTGGATGTTATTCAGATTCTCCCCTCAGCTCATGTTGGACTGACATGGGAAGTGTTGAAGATAAAGCATGCTGGGAAATTAGTTATTTTTTGGAGTACATTACCTTGGATGATTGGGTGCTGAAACGTCTTGCTAAAAGTCTAAGTGGTTTTAGTATGGTTTGCTGCAGCTGAAATGACAGTTAAGAGTTCAAAATCCTGAAAGAGGCTTTTGCTCTCAAAACAAATTAATCCCAATTAGTCAGTATACAGTACACAAATGCATTGCAGCAGTTATGGAAAAGAAATAAGCTATAGTCTGAAATTAAAGGTGAATCCAGGAGCATATTCTTCTTTTTATACAAGCTGTCTAAAAATGATACTCCTGAGTTTGGCCGTGATGTAAGAAGTAAAAATATCTAACCTCTCTTTATAACTGCATTCGGATAATGAAGCTGAACAAATTGTGGAAATCGTTTAATGAACAAGAAAATGAGTGTCGGTCGTTTTCTGTCAGATCTGCTTATATAGTTAAGTTTCGCCAAGCATTCACCATACAGATAGGATGTACTCAAACAGTTCTAGGGCTTATTTTGTCCCAGCAGGGACTGTCATTAACACGGACCCCTGCACAGAGCTTCAAGCCTTAAACTGTCCTGAGATTGTGCATGCAAAAGTGGGAAAATGTAAAAATGTCAATCACTGCCTGACACTATTATCAAGGGGCATCAGTTGAAGTCTGAAACAGCCTAAGGGGGTGGGGGTGAGGAACGTAGTCTTTTCCTTACATGTTCACATGCTGAACACCAACTCATTAAAATATCTTCATCCTTGTCACTTTATTATTCTCACCCACGGTGATTCACAGCAAGTCTTCTCCCTCTGTCACCTTACTTCCCTGAAATGACAACAACTGGAAATTGTGTTGATGTATCATTTAGATAGTGACTGCGTTCAACAACAGCTTGCTCAGTCTCAAGTGTGATGATATGCCACAAATAAGTATAATGTCAGTAAAATGCCCTCCTTATAGCGGAAATGAGAGATTTACTTATCTGCATCTTTTGAGTATGTGATTTTTTTTTATACAATACACTTATGGATTTAATTCATTTCTTCACATGTCATTGTAACAGAGAATCAAAAAGATTTTTCGACTTATCAGTAAATGAGTGAGATGACCTCACTGATAAATATCCTGAATATGTTTAGTATGAAGTACCGAGCTGAAACCTTGCTGCTAACTGTAATGGCAGTAGTCTGAAAGTCAGCCAGATCTTTATTTCTACTTCTATAACACTGAACAGTGTATAGTAAAAAAAAAACAAAAAAAACAAAAAAAAAAATAAAGAAACAGATCGATCGAAATAGCTAAAATGGCTGATATTAGGTCATTTAGCCTACTGCTCAGCATCCTCTTTACAAAACTTGCCTCAGTTACATTGACTGCATTTACATGCAGCCAATAACCCTTTTATATTTCAATAACCCTGCCCATATTCAGATTTTTAAAAACCGGAATATTAGGGTTATTCCTTTTCCAACCCAAATATTTGGTCATGAAAATGCATGTCAGAATATCACCATCGAAAGCAACATTAAATTGTGCTCTGCACAGGTACTATCCCCCAAAGACTCTAGGTCTTAGTAAAAAAACATGGCACAGCCAAGACGAAGCACACCACACTTTTGGAGCTAGGAGGAACAAATTGTTTTCAATGCTGAAAGACATGATTCTATTGTTTTTTGTGGATGGAAGAAAGCATGCAAGTGCAGATATCTTTAAGAGGGTTGCTGAGAAGTTAGCTGAGGCAGGGTTGGCGGTAAAGGGCACTTGCAGCATGGAGGTCCAGAGGTGGAGGGGAGCCTGGAGCCTGGTGAGCAGGGGTTGGAAGAGTAGAGATAGACACCATCACAGTTTTTCCTTTGAGTTAATTGTTTACTTGGTTGCAGGTGCTGTCCAGTGCTGATTGGGGCATGACCCACACCTGGACCTGGTGTGCTCTGCCTGCAATCAATAGCTGTGTTCGAAATCGTCCACTCGTTCACTCACTCCCTATTCCCTACATAGTGTATAAGATATAGTGCACTATGTAGTGCACTACATCAGGGATGATGAACGGAGAATTTGGACACTA
>JAVQJG010117721.1:0-26053 GCA_036024015.1 Craterocephalus amniculus
GGCGACCTGTCCAGGGTGTACCCCGCCTCTCGCCCCTTGACAGCTGGGATAGGCTCCAGCACACCCGCGACCCACTTGGATTAAGCGGTTCAGAAAATGGATGGATGGATGGAAAAAACGAGAGAATCTCAGAAAATTTTACTGCATACAAGCAAAGGATGGAAAGCATTGTCACCATGAGGTGACCATGCATAAAATCCATCATGCCATTACGATCTTTAAAGCCAAACACAGACCTCTGAAAAACATTTTCAATCAGTGTTAACATGACACTAAATACACAGAAAGGAAGCCATGCATCGACTCGAGCTCATCTCAGACGGTCAGAAACACGGCAACACGAGTTCTGTGGTCAGATAGGCCCACATTTCTGCTTTTGGGGATAAAATTATGTCTAATTGTGATGTAAGTGATGTAAAGCACTTTGAATTGTCTTGGACCTGAAAAGCGCTATATAAATAAACTTGCATTGCCTTTCCTAATTCCATTTATAAAAGATTTTAAAAAAAGACAATCCAGGCTGTTACTGAAAAAAGTAAAAAATCCAACATAAATTATGTTGTGGCACGGATGATCCCAGGTACCGTGAATGTGATGAGTCTCTCCCATTAAGGTTAGAAATAAACTAAACAGCAGAAAACGTTCCATCTTTCCTGGAAATTAGGTTTGCAATGAAAGTGCTGTGGAAGCAGCACAGAAGATGGAAGCCTCGTATCTTTTTCCAAGAGTGGCTTGAAAAGGAACCCAAAGAGTGGATACCAATTCAAATGGCCCTTCATTGTTCATTATCATGCATGCTTACAGAGCTCATATAAACTTAATACATGCAGATATAAAGGGCTGAAAAGCCTGAAATAGTAGCTGCTGGCCTGATGAACGGCGTGCATCATCATTTTACACAGATAGAACACAGAATCAATACTATTATAGTCATTCATGGTCATATAATTGTTTGCATTCCCGGGATTATAATTTCCTATCTCTCCGATCCTCGTTCATTCTCTGCTTGCTGAAATCTCACACATTCCTCCCTCCGTTGTTGTGTGAACTCCTCACTCTTTGACCCCATTTTTCTCTCTTCTCTTTAAATCCAATACATCCTTCAAAAGAGATTCTTTCTCAGGAAAACATCCGAGGCAAGGACATGCCATCTGCCTCCCTCTTCCCTATTCTTGTTATTGCCTCACTGTCAAGCGACAGGGATGTTCACACAAACCCGGCCAGAAACAGAGTCCACAAATAGGCTCTCAGCGAGGACGGCGGGGTGTGCATCTGGAGGAAACCCAATTCAATCGTCTATCAGATAATCTATCCACCATCTCTCTATCTACATCCGCACCTGCTTATTGCTTCATAGGAGTCCATTTCCTTCACTTAATTCCAGCTTCGCCTTTTAAACCGAGTCCCAGTCTGCAGCTCACAGCCACCATAAAAATTAGAGTTAAAGCGCTGCGGTGTGTGGTTAATCTTTTATTCACACATATCAGTCAGACTGTTGTTAACTGTACCACAAAAAAAAGCTTCATAATCTCATATTGTGTAAGAGCGTCTCATTCCAGCCCCACTGCCTCCTGCTGTTCGCACCATGCGGGGGGGCTTCTTATCAGGAAGTCGCTAGCAGCCCTCAGTGCAGCAAAGCAATGAAAATGTTAATGGATAACGGAGAGAAATAGGCCATAAGCTACCAAAACAACGGGATCATCACGGCTACGCCTGTCACTCATTAAATGTTCTCACAGCCGATTCTAACAAGGTTACAGCGAGCCAGAACTTTTCCGTCTTATCTTAAAGTAAGACCATGGTAGTTTGTAAAAACTGCTGAATGGCAGGAAATGCCACCAGACTATAATTACTGCAGTGCCGCTTTGTTTCTTCATGACCGCCTGTTAAATAAATGCTTTGTAATAACGATACTAAGCCCTGATGATGGACATGAAGCAGCGATGCTTGCTGACTGGACGCTGAGTGTATCTCACACAGAATCTGAAGTAGGACCGTCGCAAATTTATAACGGCAGGACATGCAGGAAACAACCACAATTAGGCCTACTGCAGTGTTTACCTTTTTTAATGAAGCCGCATTGCACTTTAAAAAGAAAGGGCTGAACCAACTTTAATGAATTGCTTCATGTGGAAAGAAGCGATTGAGTTAAGTTTATCCAAGTTCAGTTCATAATTCAGTTATTCATTTAGTATCTTTCAGAGAAAGAATGGGAGTTACTCCGCCTTCATTTTAATGGAAACGCAACGAAAAAGAGTCAAGCTGATCCAAGTGAAACACTTTATTTATCCCACAGTAAAGTTTATACTTATTAATACAGCATAAAACATTCAAAATATAGTCTAAATGTAGCCTAAACACATTTATATGGTAGCAATCACAAATGGCTCAATTCCTGCTAAATGTGAAGCTGCACAGCTGGTATCGGATATGCAAATAGGTAATTCTGCCGTGTTGAATTAACTTAATTAACGGACAAGTTAGTCGTTTACGTGTGTAATTTGCTTCCTTTTTGGGAGCTTTGTGGATCCATGGCTTGATGCAGCAAACAAAGCAACAGCACTGGAAATGACCAGCAAAAAGGATGTAAACAACGTTCCATTACTGCCACCAACCGGGGTCTGAAACTGACTCCACAACATTGAAGTAAACTCTGAACTGCGAATTATGAGGGATGTGATTAGTGATAAGATTTGAACCAGACGTACCTACAGTATTTCTGTACATAAGGTGTATTTTGCCACCGAGAGTCCGAGTGTTGGATAAATAAACGATTAGACTTAACAGAGGACATCAAGAAGCAACGTAGTCTTGCTGGGCCTTTGGCTTACCGCACCAAGAACTCTTGCTGGAGGATGGTCGCCTACAAACAGGCTGACTGAAATCATTTCCTTTGCAAGACAGAATCATGCAATCAAACAACCGACCTCGACCTGGCAACTCCTGGCAGTCGGCTTTATGAGCTCCATGGCCTGGTGTAGAGTCCCTGACTTATGGTCCTTAACCCAGCATGGCGCAACATTTTCCCACCTATCAGCAGCGTGCTGGGTCTCTAATCTCACTTCTCCTCTCTTACAGAAGGAGCCTGGGAAGTCGGAGTTCAGCATCCTTTATATTACTACTACTACTATATTACTAATATTACTACTTGAAGGCACCAAAATCCACCAAATCCCTGAACTCCTGATCAGCTTCTTCCTTTTACCCTGTAAGAAACAGAACTTTTTACAGACCTCGCAGTTTATCTGAAATTCTCGTTGACAACGTGCAGATCTCAATGAAAATGCATGAAAAACCTGAAAAGCAGGAGTCTTGTTACCGCGGCGCAGCAGCAATAATTCCTCACAGTACGAGGAGCTGCCAGCCTCTGGTGTCTGTTATGTTTATTCACAGCTCAGAAGCTGACCTCATCTTATCAGGAAAGGTATAAACAGCTGCAGGACGGCTCCTTCCCAGAGAAGACCAATTAGGAATCAAGCGGGGGAAAGGAGGCCTAAAGTCTCGGAGCATGACTGAACTGCCCGTTTCTACCAGCAGCAACCCCACTGACATCACAGGCTGACCACTCAGTGAGTCTTAGTGAGTCAGCACACACACACACACACACACACACACACACACACACACACACTCATTTCAACCATCTTCAAGCGTGGCTGCCAAGTCCTGGTTCCTGCCAGTGAGACGTAAGGCTTATATGAAGATGCTGTCTTTGTTGCTGGCTGCTTTATTACCGCAATGCGGCTCAAAGGAAGGCATTAATATGGCAGACTGAAGAGAAGACGGCGTGTCGCTGCACATCTGTGGTGAAAGCGCTCCCTTTTGTTTAATGTTCCAAGACAGTAAAAGTGATGTGGAAATCACAGGGTGCAGAACAAGCCGTCATAAAAGGCCAAAGTTGGGCTGCGAGTCAGAGGAGGAGAGGAGGGAACCGTCATCAGAGAGGAAAGTGGGAGAGGGCTGCGTGGGATCCGCGGTCACTGCGGCCGTCTGCTCCCGCCGCCGTCCGCTCCCCCACTGACAGGCTGGAAAGGCAGAGGGCGAAGAAGTGTGACAAGTTTGGGGAATGAGCTGAGAGAGGAGCCAGTAAGAGGAGATGATGGGTGGAAGTCTGCAGCAATACGCTCACACTTAACACACACACACACACAGACACAGACGTGTGGGGAAATCAGGATGCAGCAGAGAGACGGCCATCAGTAAAGCTTTATTTGCAGCCCGGATGCTGATTGGCTTCCATAAGCCGAGCTGCAGAAGGATGCTTTCCTTTCATTTCTGCAAGCAGCACATGAAAGATGCAGGAATGCGCATCATGTTGCATTAATAGTTGGATTTTCTCATTTTATTACATGATAAACTACAGACATAGAAAGCCTATCTTTATCATAGTTACACAAACTGTGTGTAACTATGGGTCTATGCAGCTCTACAACCAGCAAACACAGAAAGCCTAACCTCATTATGAGGAAAAACAGCTTCATTGAGACAAGGAAAAGCTGGAAACTACATGGGCAAAGTTTGGGATTCCAACTAAGTCAGTTGGAGAAAGTTCTTGTTTGCATTCGTTATCTGTGCTGATACTCGTAACTCCAGAAAGTGGGACACAGTTTGGGGGAAAAGAGTGTTGTTGTTGATGTTTTAACAGAGTTTACTGGCTCCATGTTGCACTCTGTGGCTCGCTCTAAAACTGTACTATGTGTTTATCTTAACGTAGACCAGAGTGAACCATCTGGGAGCCTGAAGCTACAAAGTTACCCAGTCAACTTTGTGAAAACATACAAACTAAATATCCACTGAAATTTTAAAGGAGGGAAAAATATGTTTCCATTTCTGAACGCCTGCGTTTGCACAAATCCTAATAAAAACAGATTTGAAAAAAGGGTGGGGGGGAGTTCATGCAGGTTTTCAACATTTCAAACTGGACCATTTACTCCAGTTTGATTTATAATGATGGAAAAACTGTAAATCTAATCTCCGTCTTCTTCTTTTAACTGGAGCAGTTAA
Organism: Craterocephalus amniculus; assembly: GCA_036024015.1. NCBI lineage: Eukaryota > Metazoa > Chordata > Actinopteri > Atheriniformes > Atherinidae > Craterocephalus > Craterocephalus amniculus. The sequence continues at coordinate 5,005 of JAVQJG010117721.1, forward strand.
CACGTCCATAACAGTGTTGGGGAAAATACATCCTAATGTATTTAGTTACAGACTAGTACCGAATACCCAAATGAAAATATATTTTGTAACAAATCCCATTACATTGCTTAACTCTCTTACTGTATTTTAAATACACTGAACGCTTCTTCTTAAACAGCATTTATGTCTATTTTTGATTGCATTAGATTGTCATGCCAACAGATTGAACATAGCACCATCTTTTTCTCCTGTAAGATCATCTGCATTCTTGCAAAAAAATGTAAATAAAACAGTACAAATAAAAGGTGATGTGGATCATGTAACAAAGGTTTTATCCCACATGTTCCTGCACTTTATTAATCAAGCCATCAAATTATGTCAATGAGTAATGATTTCACTGAAGGCAGCATTAATTACAATGCTAACAGTTATACTGTTGTACTTGTTAGCAAATACAACCCTTTCAGGATAACAAGAGTTTTGGGCCATGTTTCTACAACACGCCGCCTCTGGGTGTTTCTAGGTGAATCTCTGAACTTGCCCTCATTTCTCCTCACACTGATTGGTCAATTTAAGTGTCAATCATAAAAATAAACAATGGATTGCCACTGCCCCCCTTTTAAGAATGATGCTACCAGCGGCCCTGACTGTCTCTGAACGCCCCTGGGGGGCTGCCCCGCCCCCGCTGAGAAGCTGGATTAGGGGGTGAGTCTTCGGATGCAGCTAGTAGGTTGCTCACAGTCAGACACAGATTTTGCTGCACTGTCTCTGCAATGTTTCACTCACACCGCTCCTTTTTTTAATGCAAATAATGACCGTAGATGTGAAGGCTGCAGGGATGCTAGCTACCAGGGAGCATGCTCAGTAGTGTTTGGGCACCCTTGTAATTGCTGGGAGTTATGGGAGGACCTTCGTAACACGAGGTGATTGTCATGAAAAAGTTATTCATTTATTGAGGGAAATGTGGAAAACACACAACTAGTGCAATGGTATTACAAAAGTAATTGTATCCTAATACCCAGATTTAAAATAGCAACTTTGACAGAATATAGTTACTCATAATTTGTATTCTTAATACGTAACAGCGGTACATGTATTCCATTACTCCCCAACACTGTCCATTACTCTAATACTTTGAATGTAGTCCAGAGGACAGATTTATCTTCCAGCAGTATAAAAACATAAAAGACAAAAATGACAGATGGAAAAGTTCATCCGATCCTGAACAAGATCAATATTTTAGGAGCCTGACAAAAGATAAAGAACTTAAGCTCCCAGACATCCCATGTCTGCCGTGCATGTCGGGGGGGAAGAGTTGATGAAGGCTCCGACAGGTGGAGTAAACTGCAATTATCTCACCATCAATTATTCAAGCTCTTTGTTACAAGATTCCTTCTGAAACTTTCTGCCCTCAGGATCCTTTTCTGGCCCATTCAGTACACAGACTCTGAATGGCTGAAAAGATATGTTAGTGTTTAAATATGAAGAACAGAAAATATGAGTCAGGAAGTTCATTTTGGACATTTACGAGTTGCCTAATGGCATGAAATGATGCAGCCAAGCCCTCAGTAAATACTCTGTTAATAAGCATTCATTCAGTAGGATAACATAATAACCTTATTTATAATGAAAGCACAACAGGATCATGACTGCCTAACACTATGGAAGCATTAATCACATTTAATAACCAAATACATCACAATAATTTCCCCCAAACAGGCCTTTCCCAGGATGCTCCTTTGGATATTTATTCACATCCTCTGTGAGAGTTTCGCTGTAAAATGTGAACGTCGGTCAACTTAGTATATCATTTCCATTATTTATGTTTTTAAATCTCCTTAAGTGAGAACAAAAACCTTTTGAAAGCCTTTTCAGTTTCCACTACGGACCTGATTTACAAATCAAGTGTGCTCCGGGACCTGAGAGCTAAATGCTCCATCCATTAGGTTCCATGAGGCAAAAAACAAGTAGATCTGCATCTTCTGCCAGCATTAATCAATGAGCTGCCCACTCACACACACTCACACACACACACACACACACAGGTCCCTACGCCTCCGAACATACCTGCCATCACTCTGCCTCTACTCTCAATCGTCCCCTCAAGGTTACTGCCTATCGCCTCGCTCCACTAACAGAAATGGGAGCTGCATACTGAGTGCATCGGCTGGATGGGAGCCGGGAGGGGGGGCCTGGGGATGAACTTCAGTTTTCTGCCCCGACTGTGAAGTGGAATGTGCATGACTGGGGGGGTAAAATCACGTTTGTTTTGCAGGCTTCAGGTGGAGGAATGAGGAAGAAAATAAAAATAAAAACATCCTGGTGATGAAGGAGGACGAGCGAGTTAAAATTAACCTAAGGCTGTCCCCATGTTTGAAATGGAACAAAATAGTTCAACAGATCCTAACCTATGTTTAACCCCCAACCCCACAACTTCCTCCAAGCACTTGGCCCCGCTTCCAATTTTGTACTCTCCAGAGAAAACAAGTTTACAAGCACTCAAGTTGGCCAACGTACGAGCCAGCCATCAGCCACCCCGTCCTGGCACGCAGCAGCCATCAATGATGGATGGCGCATGCATTAATCATGAGGGAAGGGAGGGAGCTAAACACACAGTCCCGAAGGTGAAGGAACCAATGGCAAACGGGCAGCAGACGGCTAAGTGGCGGTTAACTTACGAATTATGTATCAATACAGAGTTTGCACCAGAGTGGAAGCTGTGCGACGTCCTTTCACCACTCGTGTAAAGGCAACATTAACAGGCTAAAAGTCTTTTTATTTACTGGATCACAGCTCTATCCCTCACAGAGTTCCCCTTTCCCCGACTTAGGACCAGCTCATGAGCCACATCTGTCCCACTTCAGCACCCACAGAGCAGAAAGTGGCCCACATCAGGCCCAAATGGACATCTGGACCTGACAGAGGATATAAACCAACACTATGCTGAAAGAAAAACAGAAATTAGACACAGACATTTGTTGGAACTTGTAAGGAATAGTTCCCAGGCTCATCTCTGGCTTCCCTTTGTTCTGTTTCAGTGAAGCTGAGGAAGCATTCCTCCATCAGACCTGTTGCTACTGAAATCAAATCCGAGCTTGTTGTTTTCCCCGTTCTGATGAGGATTCAGTGGACAGATCAACTCAACTTCTAGATGAGGTCCTTCATCAGGTCCTCAAAAGCAGCATCCATCTCTTAAGGAAATCACTTTCTGATTCTTTTACTCCTAAATATGCTACCAGCCACAAACAAAAACTACATCATCAAGGAAATGCTTTAAGGTAGATGGAAAAGATATCTTCTGCTCTCAAAGACTAGAAAAGAGAAAGTCGCACAGATCTGGTTAACATAGGCTGAACATGGATTTTTATTATTTACATCCATCTTTTAGATTTCCCTCTCAGATGGACATCCAATGTTGCCAAGTCTTGTCATTGCTATTTGTTCATCGTTATATTTTGCTTCTCCTAAATAAAAAAAGATCATTAAAAAAGGAAACAGTGGCTAAAGTTGTTTTTGTGTCCTTTTTAATGTTTGAAGGGTTCACAGGCAAAGCTAAACATAAAAGAATAAGTAGGTAGTGTTTTAAGAATCTTGCACATCTTAGATCAACAGGTAAGGCAAACCAAAGATCGGCTTATGAGAATCGGTGGAACAGAAATGCCTGAGAGTCAAAGTGCTGAACCCTGCAGCCAAGCTGGCAGCAACCTGAGGGGATTTAAGTGTAGAGACCTGATTGATTCAATTAGTCTCGGACTCACCTCCAGTCTGCCAGCAGCAGAGCCACACACTGCCTCAGCTGCTGAAGCAACTATTAACAAATCTCCTCTAAGTGTTTACAAAGTGCCACAGTCAGCAGTGCCTCTATTACATTCACCCATCCTCACACACACACACACACACACACACACACACCTACCTGCCTTCTGTCGAACATGACTCTGGATGCACTTTCACACATTTAGCACAGTGCCACGCATTTGGCATGTCTGTGGGTCTTACAGGAAGAATTAGGCGTCAGTGAATTAGGAAGTGGAATAACAGACAAAGCCAATCAATAAGCTCCCAGCACAGCTTCCAGCCTGAATTCTAACAAGCAAGTCTGTGTGTGTGTGTGTGTGTGTGTGTACCTCCAGGTCAGAGTCTGTACCATGCACGAGCTGTGACAGACGCTTTGCCTGGAGACGTCATCCAGTCTGAATGACAGCCAGCGGTTTATGATGTGGTCACGTCTATGTGGGCGAGCATCCTCACAGTGTGTGTCCGTGCGTGTGTGTGTGATGCAGCACAACGTGTCTGCGCGTGAATGAATGAACGGGAGGCACGCTGACAGGCGGATGGGGACTTGTTTGCCACTCACTCACCTGGTTTCACAGTTTTCAGGCGGACTGGCTCGCGGAAGTGTCGGATGACGGCCAGCGTGTCCCTGTTGGTGAGTCCGCTGACCGGAGTGCCGTTCACCTCCAGCAGCACGTCCCCGCTGCCCGGGAGCCTGCCCGCGTGACAGACCAGCGCCTCCGGTTCCATGTGACCGAGGTAGGGGAACTCTCCCAGCTCGGCGCCGCCGCGCACCTCCGCCACGGTGACCAGCTCCCCCGAACCCCCCCACGACACGCTGCACTCCTGCACTTTGGTGGACCAGTGCTTCTTCTTCTTCAGCGTCTTGGACATCGCTGCTGGCAATTTAAAAAATAATAATAGCCTAATAATAATAAAACCAAAATCCTCGAGAGTCCAAGAGCGGCTGTCCTTCGAAAGCAGCAACCTCCTCCGACCCTAAAGATCGATGGCGCGCGGGGAAATCATCGCAGATTAGAGAAGTTGAGCTTTAAATCCAGAATTGTATTCCATTCCGAGGGAGAGAAATCTTTTTCTCACAGATGCAGCGCGAACTCCCTCCGCGGTAGATCCTTCCAGTGGATTACTCGAGCATCATCTGTCCGCGCGAGCAGCTGCGTCAGTGCCGCATTGGAGCGGAGCGCGTTGCCTCTGATGCTGGGGCGTCTCGATGCCACACCGCAGGCTTTCCTCCCTCATTTACAGTAACGTGCACTTCGCAAACAGCGGCCGTCTCTCCTCGCTGTTATCTCCGCGCGCACCGCAGCTTCCCACCCTTCTGAAAAGGAGCTAAAATCCCACTTCGGGTCAAGGACAAGTGTTTACAGAGCTGCTTAAAAAAGAAAGAAAAAACTTAAAATCCCCAAAAAGACAGCTTCCAAAGCGCAGCTCTTCTTCAAAAGCGAATAAGGGGGAGGCAACTTTACTCCGCGCACCTGTCCTTTCCTTCTTGTCTGCCCTCCTCCTCCCGCGCGCGGTGACATCAACAAGGCAGTCCCTAGAAACGGGAAAACATACCTGGTCCCCCTCCTCCTCCTCCTTCTCCCTCCGCCTACCCCATGAACCGGGCGGGGAGCCGTTCTCCTTCAAACTCTCGAAACTTTGCGCATCATTCTTGGCTGCGAGCTTCGCGCCTTCCTGTGCGTCTCTCGGACTCGGAGCGCCGCGTTTGGGTTGTTTTTAAATGCTGAAAACTACGCAGCAACATGCGGCAGACATGATCCGATTAAGCTTCGCTCCATAACTTTTTTTTCTCTGTTTTAAATCTTTTTCCGTGTCGCTTTCCTGGTGGCAGGAGGGTTCGACCAATCAGGAGCGCGCAGGGCGGCGTTAAAGCGTTCGTGTTGGACCAATGATGGATGACAAGAGGCGGGTGTTGTGTGAGTGGGGAAACGTTGCATTTCATTTCCATGGTGTGTTCCTGGCGAGGCGGAGTTTCGGCACTGGGAGACGCGTGTTTTAGCGTGGGAAATACTTACTTGTTTCTCCTGCGTGTTTCCACAGAGCGGCTTGTTAATTGCGTGTCCCCGGAGCGATGCGCTGCTGACTTTCCGTTGTTTTAAAACTTTCCTGTGTAGTTTTTGTGTCTGTGAAATCCATCAGGAGAACAGAAGAAAGGTCTTGTTAGACGATGAGTTGTGCTCGTGTATTTTCTGAACAATTCTGCCCCCTTGTGGTTGCAGATGGTAACAGGCTGCCAACTGATGAGCAAGCCCGCAGTATCCACAACTTTTCATCCCATGGGAATACATTTTTTGTACAGTGTTACCTTTAAATATAAGAGTTTATATAAGAATTCTATTATCAAATTAAAGATTAATTTTTTTAAATAAAAATTGTCTTTTTTTTTCCCAACCTTAATACAAAGAATTGTTTTGAGAGTGCCATTCTCTGTGGTGTAATTAAGCTGATTAAAGATCTTTGAAACCATCACCTTATGAATACTCAAATTAATTGAGAACTTGAAGGATAACAACAAATCACTCCGAAATCAAATTAAGATTACATTCAAAGGAAAGGTTCTTTGGGATTCATAATTCACGCAGCATAAATTGGCAAAAAACATGGTTTAACTTTTCTAGTTTTTGTATCATATATCAAATTTGAGAACATTTTAAAACTGTACACATTTTCTGTTGTAATGCAAACATCTCCAAACTCTAAACATCTCAAAATGTCAATTCACACCGCACATTTTACTCATTGAACCTGAAACTGTTACATTATTACATTAATTCTTCTGCATATTAGACTGATAGGTCTATATAGAGAAATTCATCTTAAATAAAAGTGGTCATTCTATATCAGTTTGTTCCAAAGACATCATTTGCAATTATGGATGCAATGATATATTCTTCAATCACATTGTTGGCCTTTTATGTTAATGAATAATGAATAACTTCATAGAATACATTAATCCAGATAAAATCCTCAAAAATTGTTATTTATGCAGATGTATACATATACACAAACACATGCCTTTCACTCTAGAAGGAACAGAAAAAATGGGCTGAATTATTTCTTGCATGCACTGATGCGCTTGCAGCAGTTTTTAATATAAGTGCTAAGAGTTAAGAGTTTTTAAATAAAGCAGTTTTTTTTTATTCCGAAAGAGCAAAATATGCTTCCTCCTTTATGGTTTATGCATTTGAAAAACACTCATGGTGAATTTGACCACCTAAATCTGCTTTTTTTCCCTCTCTCTCTTTAGTTCACATCCTTTGACCAAGTTAGGCACCATTCATGGGCTGTTAACACATAAGATTAGATCTAAATGTGTCTGGTATCCGGGATTCGAATCATCTGTTGCAACAGTTTTCCAACAATTACAACAGCTAATTTATTTATTTACGTATTGCCAGGAAAAGAGGAAACAGATGCAACAATTTTCTGAAACCTGCCAATGTTTCCTGTAATTTCTTTAAGTAGTCTGCAGAATACTTAAGGTACTTTTTCTAAAGCTGCGTTTTTATTTCCTTTTCTGTCAAGATGATCCCTCTGCTTCAGTGATGTTGACGCTCTGAGGAGGACTCATTAGTCTGTAAGACCTGTGGTCGCTGATTTTCATTGCAGTTCTTGAGTCATTTAGCATACCTCAGCCTTGTCAATGGTTTCCTGATGACCTTCTTGAGACCAAAACAGTATCAGTTTCATTGAAGTGAAGGTTTTAGATCCTCTTCATCTACTGAATAGAGTTTGTTTTTCTCACTATTCATCTTTTTCCCACCACTTGTCAGATCTTTTTTGTCTTTCAAGGACACACTGCCATGTGATAGGGTTTCAGTTCAGTGGAAATGACAAAAATACTAATTGACTTCCGTTAAACTGTCTTATTTTCAGAATTTTTCTTTGCATCAGAGTGCAAGTAACAAACTATAATGAATATCTTGTCTACATAACAAAGTTTAAAAGTTAATATCACCACGATTCCCGTAATACAACTAATGAACCTTTATAACTGATTTGCTTCTTTCTCTGCTACAGTAATTAAAGGTTTTTGGTTTTTTTTTTTATCAAAATGAGATACAAAAACATGAAGATATGTCTGCATTTTAATCCCAGATTTGTGGCCGCAGTCAGTGGGATTGTGGAGTCGGTCAATATTCACATTCCTCCTTTGTCAATTATTACCAGTCAGTCCAGCTCCAGCTGATCTGGTGTGTCAGTGGCCTCACACACAGATGGATACAGCGGATTCCTGTCACCATATTGTGACGGTTAGAAGTTGCCCTTATGCCATTTACTGTATAGCAAACAACTGGTGGGGAAATCGTGTTATATTTGGTTTTCAGTGAGTATGTTTAGGGACTTCACAACTCAGTTACCGAGGTTTTCACAATGGAAAGATGCTGAAAGAGTACCTTGGTATCAAAGTCACTTAGTCCTGACTAAGCTTGATGCAGCATGATGCAGTTTAATTTAAACAGGAGGTTAGCAAGGTGGTCGTTGATTTCAAATTGCCTACAACTTGAAAATGTGCAGAAATATATCCCATAGCCAGTCTGGCAGTCATTGGACACGAGATATGAGATGGAAGGCCCTTATGCAGGACAGTTGAGCACCAGCAGCAGATGAGAAACAACTGAAGCTACACAACTAAAACGATGAAGATTAACGAACTGATGATGATGGAAGGAAAACCTGGAGCATATACAGAGGGTCTGATTACAAGACGAAAAGCAGCTGTGACAATTAATGACTGGGAGCAGGGAACAGGAAGTAGAGCAGACAGAATAAAATAAAACAGGAAACAAGAACTGAAAAATTACATGGGACCAGAAAGCTAAATTCAACAGAACAAGAACAAAACCCCCTCACATCATGCCACTGATTTTGTACCAGGAGATAAAAGAACGAAGACAGACGGAGATATCTCAGACTTTTTTTAAAAGAAGAAAAAGGCCAGACAGCAACCTCAATGCCAACGTGGAGTTTGCCACGCAAGTCATCGTGGTGTGTGTGTGCATGCTGGAGAAACGGAATCATTTCCCTTCTTACAATTAACACTCCTCACTCCTCTTACCCAAATCCCCCTGACCCCCCCTCATATGGAAAGGTCTAGCTCTTCCACTGCATTTGTTTCTGGTATGACAACATTGTACATTTGATTCCTGTTAAATGAACCAATAAAACAGAAGCATGTTGTCATGTTGTCAGTCTCCTCCTCCTCTCCTTCTTTTAGGATATCCTGAACTGAATAATTTCTTTCTTGTGTAGTAGAAGGGGAGTCATTAGCCCCACTTCCTGTAATCATCCCCTCCCTCTCAGCAGGCTATAAACACAGTTTAAGCAGTGGTTTGAATTTTCTGTTCAGTATAAAATCATTATAAAGTCACAGAAAAACAGCTGAGGCACATCTGTGAGTGCAGCCTCTGGGAGTGCTCCAAAAGGTTTGGGCAGATTTGCATCCCTGGGAAATGGCTGAAGGGTTTGCTCCTGAGGGGCTGATACCTCGTTTGTTCCGGTCTACTCGAAAGGAGAGTTGCCTTCTTAGCTGTGATGAGGTGAGTCTGCAACAATTAGCAGCCAGCATCTGCAATGTTGTTATCCCTTTAGCACGAAACTAAGGAGCTCGCTCTTTGCAGATGTCCATGTACCTGGTTTTAGGTGTCTTTAAACAGGAAAGTTTCACTCAGAAATACCTGATTTAGTTCATTTGACTTTTGTTTGGAGTGCCAGAGGTCAGTGTATTCTGGTGGTCCATCCAGGGCTTGAATATTGGTAAATGGGCTCCATCTCTTATCCGAAAGGTTTCTTTAGCCCTAGAAGTTTCTTGCTGATGAGTCGTTGAAAGACTTCCAGACTCACCCGACCCAATGAGGTTAAGTTATTTTAACCTGTCCATGATTTACCTTTGAAACCAAACATGGCTGTAAAACCATGTGGAGAGCAGGGTCGAGCCTGTATTGTAGATACTCAGTTGATACCTGATACCACATCCCCCTGTTCTGAGATGGATTTTCCAGTTAGTCAAGGATGTCTTCTTCAGCTCCTCTCCTGCAGGTTTTACGCCCAGGATTACCTGATGTCGGAGCACAGGCCGGTGGATGGCGGCACTGCTGCCGGGAACATTTTAATTGGCCGAGGTCTTGCAGCTTGGGTGTTTGGACTGGGTGGGGTGTTTGGAGGACACACAACAGATTCAACAATCAGACAGCACTGCCTCTAAGACGGCAGCTTTCAGAGAGGATTTCACAGCTCCGTATTGACAGGAGCGACGTGTAAGGGCACGGTGATGGCTGAGAAAGCCAAACACACACACGCATACACACATTTTATAGAATGTGTTGGTTTTTCAGAAACAACTCACAGTTTTTTTATTATCTTTTCCTCAGGTGGCCTTTTGGTTCATCTCTATATGAAGTGATGTACAGTTCGTGTGAGAGTCTGTTTTCTGTCTGTGTGGGCCTGAAAACGGACCGGCAGGGTGTACCCCACCTCTGATGGTATGAAGAGGAGAACGTTTCTGCCCCTCCATACCAGCTTGGCCTGATTTAACCAGCACAGCCTACCTGAGTATCACTGCTGACCATGTCCTTCCCTTTCTGAGCACAGTGGAGCATCTTCTGAAGCTACATTCAGCAGGATGATGCTCCATGTCACACAGCTCAGATCAGTGAGTCCACTGGACTCCAATTGCCTCCACATAAGTCTAATATTCCAGCTTTGGGATGTGTGGAATGGGAGATTCTCATCATGGATGCAACAACTGTGTGGTGCTGTCATGTCAATATAAAGCAGAACCTCTGAGGAATGTTTCCATGAGCTAATTGGATCCATGACACCCAGAATTAAAGGCGATAGCTACTGCAGCTAGTTTAACTCCTCCCTGCCACTAGGTGGTGGAATCACACCTTTTCATTCTCATTTATTCTGCACCAAAACGCTAAATCTTGACCAACGTTAACCCCTTCCTGCTTTGTTTTTTGGTTCACTTGAATCTGAGAACTATAACGGAAATTAATTTGTTTTTTACAAAGAGCTGCAGATCTGGCAACTCCTGAGCTACTAGCATATTATCTTTTAGTGTGAATGTTGCCATGGTAACTAGATGTAAATATTTATATTTTCCGACCCTTTAAAATTGATAAAACATTTATTTATATATTTTTTAAAATGTCAGTAAAATGAATACTTTTATTCTGCACCCCTCTACATGTTTTGCGGGTGTTTTATCTTTGAAAAGTTATGGTTTTGATGAAAAAAGTTGTGGCTGTGACATTTAAAGCAGCTCTGGAAGAAAAAGGGGTCCAACCAGGTACTAGCTAGGTAGCCCTAATAGAGTAGCTATGGAGTGTATTAGTACATGCATTTTTGCTAAGTACTATAGGCTACCCTGCTATTGAAAATTAGCACTACTTCCATCACCTTCTGGATGTAATTCATTTCTATTTGTGTCCGTTCGATGGAATTCAACTTTTCTGGAAACAAAATGCTTCAAACATCAACAAATATTTAAGAAAGTACTTTAGTAAAAGAGGTTTTTGTAACTGAATATCACTACATTGTTTTTTCCTGCATGGATGAGCTGATTTGATGAGGTACATTTAGATGTGGACTTTTAGTATTTCTAGCCAGCGTTAAGCTAATGTTGAGATCATAAAACTCCCTCTAAGTTGTCACAGACTAGAGTAATAAGAAAATATGTCAATAACTTGTGTGAGTGTTGTGCAGTTTCTTTCATTTTAAGCATTTTTTTCATCATGTTCAGGCTAACAAACCACAGCTTCTATGAAAATATTATTAATGAAAAGACACTGAAACCACATTGTTTATTCTTATTCATTTATTTTCAAAATGTACAGACTTAAAGCACAACTCTCAACTTTTCCACTTATCAGTGGGCAAAGTACAGTTTTTGTATCTGTAATGCTCTTGGCGTGCATACATTACTGTGACTCTAAAGTCTGAAAACCAGAACACCCACACAGGAAAGCTGAGTGCACTACTGACTGTACTACAGCAGATCCGTGTCCAGTCTGAGTGCAGCACCGGTTATCAGGAACCACGTCATGCTCCACAGTAGGCTGAAATAAATATAAAAATCAGAAGACATGACCTGGATTTTCGTAAGAGACGTCTTGAATAATGCAACTCAACTCTACCTTATCAGCATTCCCTCAAAAAGCTCTGCAAAGACTGTTCATTTACAACTGAAAACTCATGCTGCTTCAACTATAAGTTATGGCTTAAAGAAGGTTTAAATCACTCAAATCACTGAACTTAAATTACAAATCTACCCAGTCCTGATGGTTTTCAAAGGGTACAATTGAAATGAATGAAAAATATGAGATGTTTTTAGGGGGGCTGAGAACAGATGCATCTACCTGCTGTGTTGTGCTGTAATCATCATCAAACTTCACAATAATTCAGTAAAAAACTAGAATCTTTCAGTTTCTCATTCACAATGCAGAGGCATAGATACCCACTGTGAGGCGCAGTAAGAGATACCAAAAAATGGATCTTTGCTACAAAGGACTGTGCTAAAAAAAACAAGAAATGTTCTCTAAAAACAGCGTCTGCCAAGCTAAAGAGTACCGTCATGATCATTCTGTCGGCCTCTAAAGTTCCTGCAGGAACTGTCCATGAGATCAAAATCAGACGTGGCTTTTAGTGCAACAGCACATTGCTCATGAGATAATGCAGCCTGTGCAGCGCAATGATATTTTCACCCACTAGATGGCAGGAAATGCAAGGTTTTGCAGCTTCAGGGCTCAGCCTCTTGACGGATGAATTCACACAGAACCACACAGAACAGCTAATAAGCCACTCACATTGGATTTACAGGATGTCACAGCGAGCAGCAACCAAGAAACACATGCAGAGAAAATACTGCTGGTCTGAGGAGCGGCGCGAGATGAGACAGGAGGGGACTCACTCATACGGACCCTGTAGTGCCTCTTAAAACAGAGACAAAAAAAAACCAACGACCCAATAAAACCACACACAGAGTAAATGTGGAAATTCCTTGAACAGTCACAAAATTAAAGTCCTTTTAAGTTTTATAAAAGCCAAGGCTGAGGTCTTTCAAATCTATTTACAGCATATGTTCAAAACGGCAAGTCAAAAAAAAGATGAATGACAGAAACTCATGTTAAAACCTTTACAGTGAGACTGGAATTATCATCCCTCAAAATGCAAACCCTGCTCCCAATCCACACACCACTGGTGTAAAAACTAACATATGTAGGTCATATCCAGACGCTCTTACTCTGTTACATATAAACCTAAAATATGCTGCTGCCGGTTTAAGCACTCGAGGCTTTACATGAGGTTATGTCCACTTTTATCAGAGATTTAGCTGCATTAGAGGCATGAATGTATAATAATTTACTTTTACATTACCATTCTGGCTTGTGTTCTAAACACTGATGGAGGGTCGGATTAATACTGAAGAAAATAGATAAAACCTCATGAAAATTGAATTTTTACAACATGCAACATAATAGTGTTAATGCAGCGAAGGCAAAAGACAGCAAGAGGGTAAAAACGGACTCATTGTCCCTCGTTCCAACTCTCCTCAGCCAGTGGTCACCTTCCATTAAAGGGTTAAATAGATGGGCCTTCTCTTTCTTTAAGCTCGGATGCTCCATGACAGTCTGGAATCCTGGGTTCACCCGGGCGGGCTGGAGATAAACCTAGCCGAGGATTACACCTTACTGCTCCAGAGGGATGTTGGGAACAAAATATAGGAGATGGACCACAGCAGGTAGTAGACGCACGCAGGGGGGAAGGAGGAGCAGAACACCATGGCAACGCCTGGAATAGAAGAATAAAAAAACTGAACGTCAGTGCAGAAATGTGCAGCAGTTTTCTTGTAAAGAATGACAGTTAATGTGAATCCTTGGCTATCATGAATACTTGAAAAATATTGTCTTAATAAATCAGGTAGACATTGATTTATTTTATGAAGTAAGAAGATACAGTACTTTGTGTCTGAGCAGCAGAACAACAGGGTTAAAAGACTTCCTTCTCTAAACAAACTGACTAGGATGACAAAGTTTTACTGCTGAACTGCTTTTAACACACTCAAGTCAAAGGTAAAATTATATTATAACAACAAAAAATGGGTCCCTATTGGTATCCACTTCACTCAACTGATTGCAATGTTTTTATGCTCTTAGGATAAGTCATTTATATCCACACATAAATAACTATAATTGTGTCAGTTTTACTACGGTGTCTCTGAACGGACAAGCTTTGTCTTTCTCTCTCTCTCTCAAGCTAGTGCAGATACACTGATTCATGCTTTTATTTTTTATTTTCTGGTCTCCCAAAACACACTAAACTGAATTTCTCTGGATCTAAAATTTTTGTGAAATTGAATTTGAAAGAATGTCCTTTTTTACATTTATTTTTGGTGTTTTTAACGTATTTTATCCTAACCTAAGTTTTTCCAATTTTTATTTATTTTATTTATTTATTTACTGTGACTTATTTCTCTTACATTCATTCTTATTTTTTTATTTGTGTGAAGTCATTTTTAGGTCTCAGATTTGTGAGTGAGTTAAGGTGACTTAATGACACAATGTTCTTTGATTTGTTTGTATTTATTGTGCAGCCCTTTGACCTGCACAGTATATAAAAAGGACATATTTAAATAAACAGATAATTGGATAATAAATAAATAAATGGATTATTGACAAAAACTCTGGCCTTTAAAACGGCAGTGCTGGCTTTGTTTGGGATAAGTGACACCTTAAAAGCACCATAGAAGAAGACGGTATGCATCTTGCACAGTTACCTGTCATGCCGTCATCGCTGGATCCACTTGCACATAAAATCATGTTTTTATCTGGAAGAATATTGACTCCACTGTATATTTACCCATTTTACCCATTTTTCCAAAATGCCCATTTTTACCACTAGATGTCAGTAATTCAGACACAATGTCCCTTTAAAATAAATCTGCACAAACTGAATTCCAGCTGCTGTTGGTTCCTGTATCAATGCTCCCTAAAATTTCCGTTTTAAATAACCTTAATCCTGCTCACACTCATTACTAAATGCTGAACATCCCGACTCTGATACAAGAAAAAATGAGGATTCAGCTGGATTTTAAACACAACATTACCTCCAGCATACACAACTTTCTTCCAGGCCTGGGACTCCAGCACTCTGTCATGGGGATAAAAGTTCTGGCTGATCATGAAGAGGATCATGGCCACGGCAATGACCCGGAGCACGGCCATGTTTCCACCTGACAGCAAAGAGGCGCTGGCCAAGATGGCCGACGAGTAGATGCAGGGCAGGCCGCGGTACATGAACGGGATCCCTGTTAAGAAACAAAATCAAATTTGACTCCTTTGATAAAAGTAAAGTGGTTGTAGAATGTTTTTTTTGCAAAGATGTCTCACCGCTTGAGAAGAAACAGAGACGGACGAACACAGAGAGGACGTAACACATGCAGAGGAAGTTGTCCAGCAGGTCAGGCGTCCTCAGCAGCAGCGACGTGGCGATCCCGAAGGTGGTGAAATCAGCAAAATCATCTAGTTTCGCACCTAAATGTTAAAAATTAACGTTTAAATTGCTGTTGATACGGGGAACTTTCCAGAAAGTGTCAAATTTTTTCCAGGAGCTTATGTCCCATCGCGTCAGACCTTATGTTTATGGAAACTCCACTTTAGTTACGAGTTTCCATGCAATTTTCAACACTGTCACGTGGTGCATGTACATGCAAAAAGAAGGGTGGAAATTTCAGCGTCAGCCCAACGCGGCGCAGCCTTTCTATAAACAACATTCTACGCTGCCTCGTCTCTTTATCCCTCAGGAGGGCAGAGCATGTTTTCAGCGGATGAGGATGAGGTGATTCAGGCTGCGGCTCAAATGAACGAGGTGGAATTCCGCAGCCCAGGGTCAACAATTTTAGCAATTCCAGATATGCAGAGAAGCCAAAGCAACGGGATAACATAGACAATTGGAGAGGGATCCCGTGGAATTAGGCTGCTTAATCAGAAAGTAATTGTTCATTTGACAAAATACATGGGGATGGTGGGGTGGTGGTGGGGGCATAATAATGCCCACCTGCAAAGTCATGCAGAAAAAAAGCTTGTAGAGACACAAAGCGGCCAACAATGATGCACCTGGAGCTATTTTGGGCTTCTGAGAAAATGTGAACTTGCACATTGTGCAAATGCACACTTATTTATTTAGCACCTTACCACACACACACATACACACACATCATTTAAATTGGTTTGCAGGCAAAAGTTTAAAAAAAATTAATACTGAAGGCATTAGTTAATGAAGTTAAAATGCAATGAATGTTATAGAGATCGACATCGAGATTTTTCTTTGTTTCAAAGACAAAAAAAAAAGATTTTTTAGCTCAAATAACACCATATAAAATATGTAAGACTCTGTAAGACTAACCCGAGTTTTTCAATAGTAAAGTTTCCTTTTACCGGCTTCCCTTTTTTAATGACTCTGTGCAGCCAAATTAGAAAGTCCACACAAAAGACTGTGTGGCAAACCCTGCCAACAGCCCGGCTGAAGTTTATCTTTGGTAATAGCTATGGAGCACAACAATCCACTTACCCAGTGCAGAGCAGGCATCGAGTCGCCTGGCAACTGCTCCATCTGCCAAATCCAGCAGGTAGCCAATCAGAACCAGCCAACATGCAGCATGATGGTGCCTGGACAAAACAAGTGAGTGTTAGCTTTAGCTATTTGATTACAGCAACCCTTTTCGTAGAGTAAAATATGTGCAGGATCTTGCCAGTGGAAAAGGAGAGAAACTAACGCTGGTCGGATTCTAACAGGGTTCCAAACAAAGTAACAGAGATTTTTACAGATGCTTTTTAACGCCGTTTAGAAAAGTGGCTCATATAAAGACAAACTTGCAGTTGTTACTTCTTGTGACCCTAAAGTACAAAACACAATAAAACCAATAATCTGCTAAAAAAATCTCTGCAAGTTCCTGAAATTCTCATTAAATTTGACTATATTTTTTATTTATTTGTCAAGAATTTCATATGTGCCTGATACACATTTCCATGAATCAGACCAATATATTTCTGTTCATCCTATAGCTGAGCCCATCTTACATTTCAGATGCATCCACTCACCCATTTAGACTGCTGAGAATGGAGGCCATGCCCATGACCATGTTGGCCACAGACAGAGCGTTAGCTGCATTTTTACGAGCAAACTCTTTGATCTGGAGTCCGCCGGCCTGATCGCTCAGAAAGGGCTTGTCGGTGCACCGGAAGAAACCTGGGACCAAACAGCAGAGGCAGTCAGTAGCTGTTCATGTTAGTTCAGTAACTTGTAATGTGATCGGATGACCACACCAGCTCACCTTCTGATATATGTATCTGAATAGGATTAGTTTACAAATCATTTTATTTTGGGGCAAATTTGGGGGGGGATCTTACTGCTTAAGAATACCAGCTGTAATACATAAATAATGGTACGCTACACACCACATAATGGGGATTTATAATTTGTACTGTGTTTTTTATACTCTTTGTAAAGCAAAATGTTCCCCCATCTTATATAAAAGAAGTATCACTTACCAAGATGCATGTTTATTGGATGGAGACCGACCTTACGATACATTCATCCATTTATAAATCACAGAAATGCATTTGTTACAGTACATTCATTCAGTCAGATGTGTGCAGCCTGCAACAGTAACCAGTGTCTCATTATATGCTTATTATCTGTTATTATATATAACATATGCTTCACCTAAAACAAAAAACAGTAACGATAATAAGAAGAAAAAAAGCCAGAATGACATGCAGTGAACTTCCAGATCAAGAGCTAACATTTAAAAAGGTAAACATCGTGATTATGTGGAATCTGAACAGGATGCATGTGAAATGTTAGCATTTCAATGTGATCTTAGTGGGGTCGATACACACAAATACTGATGTGGGGGGAGGGGACAAACATTTAGGGGACTACCACATACCCTACTGGCTACAGTGACAATGAGTCGGACCTAATGCATTGACACATACCACACATGAGTTCGATTGGCCTGTTAACGCTGACCTAACACAAGGACGTGGCAGCACTCACAAAGCTAACTGACAGATCCATTTCTACCACCTCAGCCTGGGCTTTAATGTGACAGTTTCTGAATCTACTTAGTCTTATGACAAATATGCTGTAAAATGCTAAACTTCGAGGGTGTGGGGGTATGTTGTCAGAGGTAAAAAGTTTAAAATCGCTGTGAAAAAAGGATTTCTTCCATTTTCTGTGTCTCTTATTATAAATAGATCATGATTTTCCATTTATGTAAGGGAAAATAGTAATGATACCTGGTTATTCTGAATCAGCAAGTTGTGCATCTTTGGTAACATATAACGCAACAAATTTCAAATCTGTGTGCAGAATTGCTTCAGTGCCGCTATATTTTAGAGTAAATGAGTATAAAAGGCTGATTTTAGATCTACAGACTCATAATATAAAGTGACTCATCTAATTCAATGGTGACTTGATCAAGCTTTTTGTATCTTTAAATGGTAAAGCAGCTGCCTTTATCAAGAGCAGGCAAAGCTTAGGTTGTCTGGCAGCTTTACATTATTTTTTATATTTTTACATATTTTCTATTTTTATCCCATTATTATTTGTTCTACGTTTTTTTATTCTAGAAGTTTTTTATTCTTGCACTGGAGGGTAAATGCTAACGTGTCATCCTAACGATTGCCACTGCTACTTCCCACACATTAGCACAGATGAGATCTTACGTTATGACCAGCGCTGTTGATCTAAACCAGCCAACCTGCAGAATGAAACCTTATTTGCCAGTGTGGCAGGTGATACATGTTGCAAATCATTTTAGTGATTACTACATCTTCCATGGGTGTTATTCTGTGATGCATCATAGCCATTTGTATGGGGTTAAGCAAGCAGATGGACTTTGTCTGCTCCAGCTTTTACAGTTTGGTACATAAACCTCTTTCTTTGTTATTTTATAGGTATTTTTGTTCAGGCAAAGTTGTAATTTTAAGTAATTATAGTTGGACTACATAACCTGTAATCCAACTAAAATTAATCAGAACAAATCTAATACATGATCCACATTAGTCTAATTCATAAATAATTAAATTCATATATACCAATACATACAAGTTAAAGAATAATAACAATGATAAAAATAATTGTGTTTACTTGGTACATTTGCTTTTCGTCAGAGTTACATCCTTTTTTCACAGCCCAGAATCTTTCCTTAATGTGCAGAACAAAGGTGTCCTGTAACAATTTCCAATTTCAATACATTGTTTTATCGCTGGGAGGACAGAATTTTTGGTATGCATGAAAGAAAAAGCTACATTTTTTACCATCAACAGCAAGAAGAAAACCTGCTGACGATGCCCCAATCCAGCCAAAAGCTGTCCCCACAAATCAGATTTTTTTTCTCCAATTAGACAAACAAAGAAATCTCTGTACTCTCATCAGCCTCTTCTGTTGTAAGATCATCATTTTCTTTCAATTCATGCCGCTGTCCAAGACAGTATGCACAGATAATGACCTGCAAATTTTGTTTTCTATTTTTTAAATGTTGCCGTAGCAACCCCCTTCACGAGATTTTCCCCCTGAACTTCCTGTGATTCCAAAGCCAGGCGAGTTCAAGAGACTCTTCATCTGAAAGAAAACAGCGTATGAGACAAAGCAGAAAGCCAACAACAACTTGCACGTTAACTTGAGAGCATGCTTTTCACTTCTTATGTTGGACTTTAACATAAATTACCACCTGGCATTTCTGAACACTTTTCAAAGGTAAAACACAGAACAGCACTTATTACAGGCAACATACTAAATTTAATATCAAGACCATAATGCCATGGTTTACTAGATGAGTAATCAAGTTTATGAACTTTAGTCTGAGTCTTTACTGTTAAGGTTGCTGAAAGTCGGTGGAGTTTACTCCAACTTAATGCACTGCCTTGGTTACTAATAAAAAGGGGATAGAGACAGAGCCAGACACACGCAGGTCTCTATTTATGGATTGCTGCCTAATGAGTGCAAAGCATGACAGAAAGGCCCTTGTTATGTAATACTGTTTCCAGGTAACAGCTAAAAGGACTAAACGGAAAACAAGGAAAACTCAACTGACGATTCACATGAGGGGGCAAATCAGAAATAAGCTTAGTGAAATAAAACAACTATTTACAGCTTTATCCTTACAAGAGTCTGCAATAATGACACTTTTAATCATTTTTAGTTGCAAACAGTGAACACTCAGGAAGTTTAGTCTTAAACATATTAGATGTATTCACTTTGGTAAATTAAAAGGATAGGGAGCTGTGGCTTGCATACAAAGTGATGGGCTTTATACTAAGAAGGCTGCACATTTTAACTGGATTAACTCTACTTCTATACCTACATATAATCTGTGGATATGTTTATATTATTGATTTATCTCTTATTTTTGTATTTGGTGTTAAATAAGCTCTAAAAACTTTATCAAAAGTCTTTTTTGCCCAACCAGACCTCTGTCATATTCTCTAGCTCCCCTGTGACCAAACTACAGTAATCCAGATCAGAAAAATGAGATAGAGAAAAAGAATACATACCAGAGGAGGGAGTGAGGAGGATCATGATTGTTTCTACTTCTCAACACAGCAGCTAGAAGGGGGGGGGTATGCATTTTTAAATATATGAACACATGACAAATAGGCTCTAAGAAGTCAAATTAACACCATCAACATACTAGTCTCACATAATCTTCACCAAAAAAATCAGTTTTAGCCTATTTACTCTATGTGGCAGGACGGACAGGGGCCCGGACGGGGAATCAATCCCACAACCTCCCGGGTGACAGTCATGCGTGCTTGCAAGTCAGCCAAACGCATATCCCTGTGGTCAAGTAGCCAGGGCGCATCATCGGTCGGAGGCAGACGGTGACAGGACCCACACACAGGGTCCTTTCCTTCCTGTCTTTCATTACTGGACTAACTGATTGATCCAGGTGTGTCTGACCATTTACTGAGGTCAGACACACCTGGTTTAATCAGTTCGTCCAGTAATGAAAACAGGACACAAAGCAGCTGGCTTAAGTTCAGGAAGTAGTTGAGTTGTGCATAAAGCCCATTCCGGGTCTGCGTACTTTTAAGGTCGCATTTTAAGGACCCTGACGTCACAAGGCTGCGCGAAGGCTGTCCCGTTAAGCCAAAAATTTAAGAGTCCTTAAAATGCGACCTCTGAATGTGACCTCCTTTTCCCCAAATTCTGAGGATGCAAACATAGACATAAAGAGTAGACGCCGCATTGGTACCTGACG